>JARQOD010003138.1:0-68463 GCA_033576555.1 Oophaga sylvatica | reverse complement strand
AAACTTGGCAGGGGGTTGTTCCAAACATCTTGAAGAGCCACAGATATTTGGTGGATTTAGGCCTGTGCAAATCCTTCTGTCTCTTCATGTAATTTCAGACTGACTCAATGTTGAGCTCAGGGCTCTGTGAGGGCTATGTAATGACTTCCAGGACTCCTTGTTTTTCTTTAAGCTGAAGATAGTTCTTAGGCCTTCCTTCACAAGTCAGTGTTTCAATAAGTTTGTGAAAAAATGGCACCAGTATCATCAGTGTTTTAGATGAGTGTGTCATCAGTGTATGGTCCGTGTGTCCATTTTTACTATCAGTGTGTTATCAGTGTTTTTCATGCATGGAAAAATAAATAAATTACAAAGCTTTTTGTCGTAGAGAAAAATTAAAATCATAAAGACATTAGAGAGGGGACGTCATAGAAAATATGGGATTAACTGATGAAGTGATAAACTATTTATAACTGGGGAAGTGAGAGAGAGCTGACACTTTAACCGCCATTGAAGTGCAGTGACCAGACAATTACAACAAGAATTTGCTCTGAGAACTAGACACCAAGACTAGAATTCGTATATTCAGAGGCGGAGAAGTACACTTATTTTATTGTACTCATTTATATAGCGCTATTAATTCCGCAGCGCTTTACAGACATTATTTCTGAAGTAAGAGCTTCCTCTGTTCAAAGCACTGGTCCCAGACTATCTGGAGCCAGTAGTCAGTGATGAATATTGGGGTTTGCATTGACCTAATATTTATGGGAGATGTATTCTTGGTGTTAAATAGAATCTAGCAGATGGTGTTTCCAATCAAATGTAAGTAGGGACTAGCATATTGGAATGTGAATTAAAACTAATCTACTTTATTCTGATAATGTTCAAATCAAGACAATAAATTTAGCGCACGTGCAGAAAACAAACAGAAATTCAGTTGTGCTACACATCACTCAAAGATAGCTACCTAGGGATCGTTAGGATATTCCATCCTGGAAACCATGATTGGGTACCAATGTAATATTGCAGTCAAATTGGCAGTTTGTGCCCGTATTCTCAATCAGACAACTTTATGAAATATAACGTGTATAGTCCACATAAGCACAAATGTAAAAGAAGCACATAGCCACTGTATAGCTATGTCCTATTACGGTATTCAATCACGATCCTCTATTGGCAGTGTGTCAAGCATAAGTGCCTTTCAAAACCTCATGCAATATTAGCATCAAATACACCAGGAGGAAACGAAGCCAATAGGTGACAAAAGATGATTATTTTAATTATATTTCTTTATTTGAAAAAGTACAAAGATTTAAAAACAAGCAATGTCATGCAGAGAATAATGGTAAAAAATGACTCAGAGCAGAAATACCAAAGGTGCCACAGGACGGTCAATCCCCCCACATAAAAGTCCACAGATGAAATAGTCACCATCAAAAGAAAACCCCATAGCAGTGTGATATGAGGACATATATCAAGTAGGTGAGTGTACCCACCCTGAGAGCCCTATTTTTGGCATGTGTGTTTTTTATTGTTTTTATGTTGTCCTTTAATATTTTTATTATTTTTCTCTTTTTGTTATTTTTGTCTCCTTATGGTTTTATCATGTCTTATTTTCTCTTTATTTAGTTTGATCTTCAAATCTGGCTTGTTTCCTCCATAATCATTGGCGAATTTTCTCAAGTTATGACACATTACCTCATGATGAAGTGCTATTTTGGACCCATAATTATGTATTCGCCTATCTGGAGATGTATATTATTCATATTTTGTGACCAATGCTGTTACTGTATACTATGCTGCAGATATGGATACTCCATATTTTGGAATTATGATCTATATATCATTATGTGCAGCGCGCATGCGCTCTGGCTGATCGCGGCTCCTGGTATGTGGGGAGTGTCTCCTTGGGTGTTCCGTGCGCACGCGCCGGTTTTGCGCGTGCGCACTGACATCCTGACGCTTCCTTCACATACTTGAAGGACCTGCGGCCTCCCGTGCGCATGCGCCAACATGCGCATCTCCATTGGTCAATTGCGATCATGTGATATGATCACATGCCTTCTAAAGGTCCTTCTACGGACATCTAACACATTCCCCTTGAGGAAGTGTGCTCTGCAATATAATTAAAATAATCATCTTTTGTCACCTATTGGCTTCGTTTCCTCCTGGTGTATATGTTGTTCTGGAGCAGGTGCACTCTGTTGCTCTTTGGGCTTATGCCCCTCATTTGTGGCACTATTTGTATGCCACCATGGGATATTTTTGTATGTGAATATTAGCATCAAATAGTTAATCAACCATACCAAATATTGCGAATTAATATGGACCAAGTGATCGGGTTGCACGTTTATTGTGGTTCCTATATGGAGTCATCACCCTAACCACACCTGGTCATGGTGCAGAGTATGGCAAAACAAATATATAATAGGATCACTGGGCAGTGTTAAATTACAGCATTTATAACATAGCAATTGAATGCATCAATACTGTCCATCTTACAGATCCATTATATTACGTCATGTCTTAAGTAGATCAATGCAACAGCATAGAGGCAAGGAACAGTCTCACTCGATTTCAGAGGTCCCTCATCAGTCTCTTCCTATGTATCGATAGTGGACTCAGTTCACTTGTAGTCTCCCTTCTCCCGAAGCGTTTTGTCACGTGTAGCGTCATGCCGCTAAGTCATGTTGGCATTACAGTGTAATTGCTGCATAGTTTGTTCTTATAGCATGCGCCTTACGGGCACAAACTGCCAATTTGACTGCAATATTACCTTGGTACCCAATCATGGTTTCCAGGATGGAATGTCCTAAGGATCCCTGGGTAGCTATCTTTGAGTGATGTGTAGCACTACTGAATTTCTGTTTGTTTTTTGCACGTGCACTTTATTGTCTTGATTTTAACATTATCAAAACAAAGTAGATTAGTTTTAATTCACATTCCAGTATGCTAGTTCATATTTTTGGTGTTGTAGCAAAGGGACGAACATAATGCATTCACTCTCGTTGCCGTACGGCCATTCTAACGCCTCCAACCTAATATTGGCCCGATGTATGATGCTATGCCATTTTTTTTCTCTATAGAAAGGTAAAATTGTGACAGGAAACATGACAATGACATATCCAATCCGAGACCTTCAGGAGCGAAGATATCCTGAAAGTTGGGGACCTCATAATCTGCTAACAGACCTAGCAGATCCCACAACCAGCCTCCATATGAGCTTACCAAGGGAGGTATGTGGGCAAAACCTTGATCTAATAAAAATCAAAGTTTGTGTTTGTCTCATTGTTCATTTTGTGGAAGACACAGTTTGCTGTGAGTGTGTTCCATTTTCCTAATCGGATTGCTTCCCTCCATAAAGATAAGAGCCATTTCTGCAACATCAGTTTGAGTATTTTTCATTTGTTATCCCTTTTTATTCCATGTTATGGTATATATTGTATTGTTTCTTTCCCATTTTGTATCATCTTGTATATTTTTATAAACACTGCCTACCTTTCTGGATTAAAAGTAATAGCTCCGCTCCTCTTGCTCTGTAAACCGCACCCCTGAAGCCATATGCTACCTGTAACAGGTGTCCATCCGGCCAGTATAAATGATTGGTGGTGGCAGTTAGTTCTTCCTTTTGTTATTGTGAACTAGCTTTTGAACCCGTTCTACGCCTGGGTGGCGAGCATTTTTATTGGTATATGGTCTCCCATCCTGGTATGTGCTGCCCCCCTCCTATCCTCGTATGCATGGCACCCCTTATCCCTATCCTGGTATGCATGGTACCAGTCATCCCTGTCCTGCTATGCATGGCCTCCTCATCCCTATAATGGTATGCATGGCCCCCTCATCCCTATTCTGGTATGTATCGTCCCCTCACCCCCCCAATCCTGGTATGCATGGCACCCCATTCCTCATCCTGATATGCATGGTCCCCTCACCCCCCCAATCCTGGTATGCATGGTACACCCTCATCCCTATCCTGATATGCATGTACCCCCTCATCCCTATCCTGGTATGTATGGTCCCCTCACCCCCAATTCTGGCATGCATTGCACCCCCTTATCCCTATCCTGGTATGCATGGCACCCCTCATCCCTATCCTGGTGTGCATGGTACCCGTCATCCCTGTCCTGCTATGCATGGCCCCCTCATCCCTATAGTGGTATACATGGCCCCCTCATCCCTATTCTGGTATGTATGGTCCCCTCACCCCCCCCCAATCCTGGTATGCATGGCAGCCCATTCCTAATCCTGGTATGCATGGTCCCCTCACCCCCCAATCCTAGTATGCATGGCACCCCCTTATCCCTATCCTGGTATGCATGGTACCCCCTCATCCATATCCTGGTGTGTATAGTCCGCTCATCCAATCCTGGTATGTATGGTACCCCCTCATCCCTATCCTGGTATGCATGGTACCCCCTCATCCTTATCCTGGTATGTATGGTCCCCTCACCCGCCAATCCTGGTATGCATGATACCCCCTCATACATATCCTGGTATTCATGGTTCCCTCACCCCCCAATCCTGGTATGCATGGTACCCCCTCATCCCTATCATGGTATGCATGGTCCCCTCACCCCCTAATCCTGGTATGCTCGGTCCCCCCTCATCCCTATACTAGGATGTATGGTACCCCCTCACCCCGCAATCCTGGTATGCATGATACCCCCTCATACATATCCTGGTATTCATGGTTCCCTCACCCCCCCAATCCTGGTATGCATGGTCCCCTCACCCCCAATCCTGGTATGCATGGTCCCCTCACCCCCTAATCCTGGTATGCACGGTGCCCCCTCATCCCTATCCTAGGATGTATGGTACCTCCTCATCTCCCAATCCTGGTATCCATGGTCCCCTCATCCCCAATCCTGGTATGCATGGTACCCCTCATGCCCAATCCTGGTATGCATGGTACCCCTCATGCCCAATTCCTGGTATGCATGACATCCTCATCCTCCAATCCTGGTATGCATGGCACCCCTTACCTCCCAATTGTGGTATGCATGGTACCCCTCATTCCCCTATCCTGGTATGCATGGTACCCCTCATCCCCCAATCCTGGTATGCATGGTCCCCTCACCCCCAATCCTGGTATGCATGGCCCTCTCACCCATATATCCTGGTATGCATGGTCCCCTCGCCCCCCCCAATCCTGATATGCATGGTCCCCTCACCCCCCAATCCTGGTATGCATGGTCCCCCCTCATCCCCATCCTAGGATGTATGGTACCCCCTCACCCCCAATCCTGGTATTCATGGTCCCCTCATCCCCAATCCTGGTATGCTTGGCACCCCTTACCTCCCAATTATGGTATGCATGGTCCTTTCACCCTCCTATCCTGGTATGCATGGTCCTATCACACCCCTATCCTGGTATGCATGGTCCTCTCACACACCCTATCCTGGTATGCATGCTACCCCTCACCCCCTATCCTGATATGCATGGTCCCCTCACCGCCAATCCTGATATGCATGGTCCTCTCACCCCCTATCCTGATATTCATGGTCCCCTCACTCCCTAATCCTAATATGCATGGTCCCCTCACACAAAAAAAAACAAAACATTTATACTCACCTTTCTTCCCTGTGCTCCAGCGCTGTCTCGTTCTGCCGGAGGCCAGGGGAGGAGAGCGGCACCGGAGGATGTGCATGGCCATACCACACTGTCCTGCGCCATATTGCTGAAGACACTGCAAATGTGTCTTCAGTAAAATGGCCCTGGATAGCGCTATGCGCATGCGCGATTCCGACGCCAAACTCCTGCCCTAGGTCTCCGGCGAGAAGAGAAGCGCCGTGGCAACGCTTCTCCCGGTCAGGTAAGTATGTAAGTATGGCGCCGGAGATTATGCATTCAGTGTCTACGCGTACTGTGATCTCCAGCGCCATACACACTCCTCTTACCGGTAACCGCTGGATGCCTTCTTCTGTCTGGAGCCAGACTGCGCAGGCGCGTCGCCCTTGCGCAGTCTATAAAGGCTTCAGACAGAGTGACGCTCCTAGTGTTATATTATAGATGTGGCAGTGACCGTACAGAGGTATACATTTATTTAATGCGTCGGAATTGGAGGTGCATATACCATACGCTCACTGTGAGTTCCCCAATAAGTGGCCTAGTAGTAGAAACAGCCGTGGCCTTGTCCATCACAATTCTGATTGTGTAATTGTCCTGACTGCGGAATTGAGTTCCCTTACTTATTGGTGGCAGCGGTGGGATCTGCGCAATTCCCCCTGCTGTTATTCTTTACAAAATGGTGGCAAGCAATGGGATCTGTGTGATCTCTCCTGTGTGCTCCCCTGACACTTTTCCTATGCTTTGCAATGTTAACTAGTCATCATGTGCTGTATGGGTTTTTCATGGACTCATAGACTTGTATTGACACTTTTCATCCATAATACTAGAAAAAAACGGACATGTGAATAGTACTATAGATTATAATGGGTACATGTTCTATTTATGAAAAAAACGGGTACAACACGTACGTGCAACATGGATGTGTCAATATGGTCTTAATCACTTTGGCTGTATATTTGAAGTCGTCTAGATGCAGAATACTTTTGTAGCCAAACAGGTGCTTCAGCATTAATGAAATCTAGAATTGGGCAACATTGAAGATTGTTGGCATCCAAGGAAATTTAGTGCAAGAAATGAAGGCATATCATGCTTACTTTCATTCAAAATAAGAAGATGTCCAGCAGTGTCATCAGCTCAGAACTGGCAGCAACCAGTGGGACCCAGCTATACCCACTGTTCAGAGAATTCTGGTCAGAAGTGGTCTTCATAGAAGGATAGTGTCTAAACACCTACACCTTCAGCTTAGGAGGAAAACCGAGTAACTCAACTATGCAGAAAGATGTCATCAGGTGCTGTGGACTGATAAGTCAAAATGTAAACTATTTGGCTGTAACAGAAGGCAGTTTGTTTGCCGAAGGGCTGAAGAACGGTAAAGTAATGAGTGTCTGCAGGCAACATGGAAGCACGCTGGAGATTCCTTGCAAGTTTGGGACTGCATTTCAGCAAATAGAGTTCAGATTTGATCAAAACTAATTAAATTCTCAATGCTTACAGGCAGATACTTAGCCATAATGCAATACAATCAGGGCAGGCAGTAATTGGCTCCAAATTAATTCTGAACCAGAACAGGAACCCAAACATACAGTCCATATCATTAAGAAATTCTAAATGCCAGAATTACTTTTTATTTTTGTCACCGCTACATTTCAATAAAATGTAATAACGGGCGTTCAAAAGATCATAGCTACACCAAAATGGTATCAATAATAACATCAACTCGGTATGGAAAAAAATAAGCCCTCACTCAGCCCCAAATCATGAAAAATGGAGACGCTACGGGTCTCAGAAAATGGCAGCATTTTTTTTTTTTTTTTACCAAAGTTTGGATTTTTTTTTCATCACAAATAAAAAAGAACCTAGACATGTTTGGTGTCTGTGAACTTGTAATGACCTGGAGAATCATAATAGCAGGCCAGTTTTAGCATTTGGTAAACATGGTAAAAAAAAAAAAAAAAACGTGTGGAATTGCACATTTTTTGCAATTTCACGGCACTTGGAATTTTTTTCCCGTTTTCCAGTACACGATATGTTAAAACCAATCATGTCGTTCAAAAGTACAACTTGTCCCGCAAAAAACAAGCCCTCAGATGGCCATTTTGACAGAAAAATAAAAAAGTTATGGCTCTCGGAAGAAGGGAGCAAAAAACGAAAACGCAAAAATGAAATTACCTCCGGTCGTTAAGGGGTCAATGTGACATGACACCCGCTAATCATTCCAGCAAAATTTGCATTCTTATATCGCGCTCTTTGATTTTGCCTGAAAAGTGGTTTTGACGATATGTTTATTTGCCTATTAACGCCTTAAGGACAGAGCGTTTTTTTTTTTTTTCATTTTTTCCTCCCATTATTTAAAGAGCCATAACTTTTTTACAAAGTTACATAGCCTTGTGAGGGCTTGTTTTTTGTTGGAAAAGTTGAACTTTTTAATTATACCATCCGTTTAATGATGCAATGTACTGGAAAGCAGCAAACAAATTCAAGTTTGGCAAAATAGTAACAAAAGCGCAATTCCACAATTGATTTTTTTTTTTACATTTATATATAGCGTTCATCTTATGGTAAAAATTACTTTCCAGCATGATTCTCCAGGTCAGTACAATTGCAGAGATACCAAACATGCATAATTTTTGTTTAATTTTGTTTAATTTAAATCTGAAATTTGTAAAAAAAAAAAAAAATTTGCCAGTTGCGAAATTTTCCGAGAGCCTTAACGGTTTAAATTTTTTGGCTATAGAGCTCAAGAAGGGTTTGGATTTTTTGCACCTTGAATCAATGTTTTCATTGCTATCATTGTGGGGTAGATATGGTGTTTTGATAGCCTCATTCCTTTTATTGTGTTGTTGCTACGGGCAATAAAAAAGTAGTTATGTCGTTTTTATGTTTTTTTGCCTCATTACACCATTTAATGACTAGACCTATTGTTTATTTTTATAAATCAGACTTTTACAAGGGCAGCGATACAAAATATGTGTATTTTTTAATTTTGAATTTTTAATGAGGGAAAAGAGAGGTGATTTAAACTTTTATATTTTTATTATTTTTAAAGCTTTTTTACTTTTCACTGTATTTGTTAGTTCTCTTTGGGGACTAGAACCTGCAATCATTTGATTGATTGTGCTATATACTTAACCCAAATGCCCTAACGAGCAGGTAGAGGTTCCCGATCATCGCCATGGTGACTCGATGTCGTCATCAGGGCCGCCATCAGGGCATCGGGCCCCGTCTCTTCTGCTGATCGGGCCCCAGAAGAAGAGACGGGGCCCGATGCGGGCCCCCTCTGCTGATCGGACCCCAGCGACAGGATTCTGCCGAGACGCAGGATTCTGCCGAAGCGCCAATCGGAGGCTGGCAGCTGACGTCAGCGCGTACGGCGCCGTCAAGCGCGCGCTTGAAACGTCGGGACTCGGGAGATATCAACGCCGCGGGAGCGCCGCGGCCAGGTAAGAAGAAAGTTTTTTTTTTTAAATTTATTTATTTATTGAAATTGGCAATGTGGGCAGAACGGAGTCACTGGGGCAGGATGGAAACACTGGGGCAGGATGGAGTCATGGGGGGGCAGGATGGAGTCACGGGGGGGCAGGATGGAGTCACTGGGGCAGGATGCAATCACTGGGACAGAACGGAGTCACTGGGGCTGGATGGAGTCACTGGGGCAGAACAGAGTCACTGGGGCTGGATAGAGTCACGGGGGCAGGATGGAATCACTGGGGCAGGATGGAGTCATGGGGGGGCAGGATGGAGTCACGGGGGGGCAGGATGGAGTCACTGGGGCAGGATGCAATCACTGGGGCAGAACGGAGTCACTGGGGCTGGATGGAGTCACTGGGGCAGAACAGAGTCACTGAGGCTGGAAGAGTCACGGGGAGCAGGATGGAATCAATGGGGCAGGATGGAATCACTGGGGCAGGATGGAGTCATGGAGGGAGCAGGATGGAGTCACGGAGGGGGCAGGATGGAGTCACTGGGGCAGGATGGAGTCACTGGGGCTGATGAGTCACTGGCTGGATGGAGTCACTGGGGCTGGATGGAGTCACTGGTGATGGAGTCATGGGCGGATGGAGTCACAGGGGCAGGATGGAGTCACGGGGGCAGGATGGAGTCACGGGGCAGGATGGAGTCACGGAGGGGCAGGATGGAGTCACGGAGGGGCAGGATGGAATCACTGGGGCAGGATGGAGTCACTGGGGAAGGATGGAGTCCCTGAGGCTGGATGGAGTCATGGGGGGCTGGATGGAGTCACGGGGGCAGGATGGAGTCACGGAGGGGGCAGGATGGAGTCACGGGGGGGGCAGGATGGAGTCACGGGGGGGCAGGATGGAGTCACGGGGGCAGGATGGAGTCACGGAGGGGGCAGGATGGAATCACTGCGGCAGGATGGAGTCACTGGGGAAGGATGGAGTCACGGGGGGCTGGATGGAGTCACGGGAGGCTGGAAGTAGTCACAGAGAGGCTGGATGGAGTCACGGGGGGCAGGATGGAGTCCACATTGGGCTGGATTGAGTCACTGGGGTTGGATGGAGTCACGGAAGCAGGATGGAGTCACGGGGTAGGATGGAGTCACGGAGGGGGCAGGATGGAATCACTGGGGCAGGATGAAGTCACTGGGGCAGGATGGAGTCACGGGGAGTCCGGGGGTGATAGAGTCACGGGGGCAGGATGGAGTCACTAGGGGGCCAGGATGGAGTCACTAGGGGCAGGATGGAATCACGGGGGCAGGATGGAGTCACGGGGCAGGATGGAGACACGGGGCAGGATTGGAGACACGGGGGCAGGATTGGAGACATGGTCCAGGATGGAGACAGATGGGGCAGGATCGAGACAGATGGGGCATGATCATGGGGCAAGATGGAGACAGATGGTGCAGGATCATGGGGTAGGATGGATATGATGGGGCAGGATCATGGGACAGATGGGGCAGGATCATGGGACAAATGGCCCGGGGCAGGATCATGGGGCAGGATGGAGATAGATGGGGTAGGATCATGGGCAAGATGGAGACCGATGGGGCAGGATGGATACAATGGGGCAGGTTCATGGGACAGATGGTCTGGGGCAGTATCATGGGACAGATGGGGCAGGATCATGGGACAAGATGGAGACAGATGGTGCAGGATCATGGGGTAGGATGGATACGATGGGGACAGATGGGGCAGAATCATGGGACAGATGGTCTGGGGCAGGGTCATGGGACAGATGGAGCAGGATCATTGGGCAAGATGGAGACATATGGTGCAGGATCAGGGGGCAGGATGGATACGATGGGGACAGATGGGGCAGGATCATGGGACAGATGGTCTGGGGCAGGATCATGGGGCAGGATGGAGACAGATGGTTGAGGATCATGGGGCTGGATGGATACGATGGGGACAGGTGAGGCAGGATCATGGGGCAGGATGGGACATCACATGGTGGCAGGATAGGAGAACATATGGCTGGAGCCAGAAATGAGACACACAGGGGCCAGGATGGGGGATATTATTACAATAGGGGATAATTTAGGGATATTATTACTGCAGTGATGTATTTATTTTATTTTTTGAGGATACTGTTTTAAATGGGAGGGCGGTCCTGTTACTGTGCAGAGCGACACAGTCGACTTTTTTTTCTTCATCTGGTGGAATTTACAATTTGGAAAAAAATAAGTAATGTGTTCTGCAAGTGGTTCTCTAGATAACTGTGTTATTTCCTGCAAAGATGAGCCCTGGCTGGAAGAAGTGACGGCGGTCTGTGCTGGATGAAGATTAAAAGTGAAGATGAAAGACTTCACCTAGAGACGTCACTGGTGAGCCAGTGTGTTACCTGTATACTGACACTATACACTGTATACTATATACAGTGGTCCTGTGTACAATGTCACCAGTGATCACTGTATTACTTTTACATTATACACTATATACAGAGCTCCTGTGTATAATGTCACTGGTAATCACTATTACTTGTACACAGACACTGCATACTAAGTACAGATCTCCTGTGTATAATGGCACTTATGGTGATATTAGTATTGTGTTTTTTTTATTACTGATCAGTATTGTAGTGTTCAGTCACTATGTGGTGGTAATATGCTGTCCGTCCATGGTGTGGCCGTATTTGTTCCTTGTATGTGCTATTTGGTCACTATGTGGTGGTAATATGTGGTCTGGTCATGGTGTGGTGGTATTTGTTCCTTGTATGTGATATTATTGGTCACATGTGGTAATATGTGGTCTGGACATGGTGTGGTGGCATTTGTTCCTTGTATGTGGTATTATTGGTCACCATATGGTGGTAATATGTGGTCTGGACCTGGTGTGGTGGTATTTGTTCCTTGTATGTGGTATTATTGGTCACCATATGGTGGTAATATGTGGTCTGGACATGGTGTGGTGGTATTTGTTCCTTGTATGTGCTATTATTTGGTCACTATGTGGTGGTAATATGGTGTCTAGTCATGGTGCGTGGTATTTGTCCACTGTATGTGATATTATTGGTCATTTTAAAAATTTAAAAATAAATAAAAATATACCTAAATTGTATTGGATATTTTAACAAATGTTTAATGGGTTAGAGTAGAGTAGTGCCCGGCCAAAAGAGTCTACCTTGTCGTGGTGGCGGCTTAAAAAATCTTTTGACTGTGGACAGTTTGAGGGGTGTAGCCTGGGCGGAGTCTCAAGGGGGCCCCGAAAAGTTTGTCAGTATGGGGCCCCGAAATTCCTAGTGGCAGCCCTGGTCGTCATGATGACATCCGGGTCATCAGGCACTAGCAAGTTAGTTAGATCATGTGCAGTGAATGATCTAACTAACTTGTGTCTGCAGCACTGAAAGTTATAAAGTATAGCAATGCTCCTGCATTGCTATACCTTATAACTGCGATCAGACTTATTGTACCCATTGTGAGACAGTGAAGGAATATGTGTTGAATGGGGTGTACATTTCACCTAGGTACTGTGCTGTGTGGTATAAGGGAAATGTGTGGCTTTGTAAACCTAGTGGTAGAGAAAGGTCACTACACCTCACATTCAGCACACACTTGCAGCTCAGGCCTGAAACCATTCAGCTGTTAATTAGGAGACCAGAAGTAGGTGTCTGCAAACACAGTCAGAGAGCTGGCTTAGTCTGGACACAGGAAGGTGTCCCGGCACAAGAAGCAGTCTCCAGGAGTGGGAGCTGGCTTAGTCTGGACACAGGAAGGTGTCCCGGCACAAGAAGCAGTCTCCAGGAGTGGAGCTGGCTTAGTCTGGACACAGGAAGGTGTCCCGGCACAAGAAGCAGTCTCCAGGAGTTTGAGCTATCTCAGTCTGGGTGCAGGAAGTACCCCGGACACAGGAGTAGTCTCAGTGAGAATCCGTGCGAATAGCGGCTGAATAGGAGTGGATCTCTCTCAAGTCTGGACATTGAAGGTGCCTTCAGACACAAGGAGGAGTATCTGTGAAACTCCATACTGGTAACATATATCATAAGTGTTGTTTTGGGTCAGGCTGGTAGAGCCGGGACCCGGATAGACAGGGCAATCTATCTAAGTGTAATTAGTGGCTAGACAAGCCCAGGTTTTCTGTTTATGATTTGTTTTTATCTGTTTGCTGTGGACTTTAATAAAACTGGTTGCGGCCAGTTTTACACCAGAACTGCTGTCTGAATGAACTGTTTTCGTGCCATTCTGTCTACCCAGACAGCGATCCCAGAGCTATATCCCCTGGAAATGTTACAATTGGCGGAGAATGCTGGGGCAGCACAGTGGCTGATACAAATGGTGCTGGAATGTGCATGCAGCACAGTGGCTTAGAGACAGCAATAAAGGTGAAGTCTGTTGAAATAGCAGCAGAGGAAAAAAAAAAAAAAAGTGTGTCAGCAAAAACGTCTGATTGGAGCAGTCTTAAAGAGACAGTAGCCCTAATAGAGTTTGCAAAAGAAAAAAAAAAGTGTGTCTGCACAGCAAAGCTGAACTTGTTGTGGAAAAGACTGTGGAGTGTGCAGCAGCAAAGAGAAACGTCTATTGGAGCAGTCTTAAAGAGACAGTGGCCCTAATAGAGTTTGCAGAGAAAAAAAAAAAAAAAAAAGTGTCTGCACAGCAGAGCTGAATTTTTCTGTGGAAAAGACTGTGGAGTGTGTATGTCTTGAGTGAAGACTGCCGTTGTTGAGACAGAGAAGTCTGACAGCATGGATGACAGCATGGAGGCGCTGTTTGAACAAATGGCGCAAGTTAATGTGCAACATAAGACTGCCGTGGTTGAGACAGATAAGTCCGGCAGTATGGAGGAGCTCATTGAGTACCTGGTACAGGCCCAGCAGAGCATGCAACTGCAGTGCCAGCAGCAGCAGCAGGAGAATAACCGGTTGTTGGAGCAGATTGCAGCTCTCAGCACCTCGTCCCAGAGTAATGTTGTGAAGGCACCTGCCTTGTCCGCTGTAAAGAAGGCGGTAAGACGGTCCCTGAAAAAGATGACACCTCGTGATGATGTGGAGGTATATCTCACTAGGTTTGAGAGATTGGCAGAGAAGGAGAATCTGCCCCTATCTGAATGGGCCATGATGGTCGCCCCCTATCTGATTGGAGAGCCCCAAAGGGCCTATGCTGACCTGAGCGAGCAGGACAGCCAAGACTATGCCAAGCTGAAAGCGGAGATTCTTACCCGGCTGGGTGTTACGGTGACAGCCCGTGCCAGGGGAGTTCATGACTGGAGATACAGTTGGGAGTCTGCAGTCAGCAAACCTGATTATGGAGTTGAAAAGGTGATAGTGAACCGCTACACCCGAGCATGTCCTCCTGAGGTACAGCCGTCTGAGAGGTCGTCACTTCGGAGTTCCCGGACGCTGAACTCTCGCGGTAAGAGGTTCCAGCTGTTGGGGACATGGGGTATGCTGATAAGCGGGTTCAGGCCCGAGGGGACATATGGGAGGGTGATTGTGGTGGACAGTGTTGGAGATGTCGTGAAATTGCAGCCGGCTGTTCACTAGAGGGGGAGCCTATGTGCCGTGATGTTGGCAGGTCCCTCTCTCTCTGCGCAGAACCTGTGTGTGTGACCACCGCAGTCGAAGAGACTGGACCACAGGTGGTCCCCGGTGGTTGTAAATGACTGCCCAGCACAGGCCCTCTTGGACTCAGAGAGTCCAGTGACTTCCGTATGTGACAGCCTGATTGATAGGGACTTCATCCCTGATAAGCACCTGAGTGTGGTGTACATCCATGGAGACACCAAAGTCTACCCAGAGACTGCCGTGGACTTGGTCCCCAAACTCGGGGAGGTTTCATATGAAGTGGGGGTAGTGAAGAACCTGGTGCAACCCGTTATATTGGGTAATGACTTTCCCCGGTCTAAGGATCGCTGGGGGAAAAATGTTTCTGATGGACAGTGTGATGAAGCTCCTACCGAGGGTGCGCAGTCCCGAGGGGCGGAACACAATGCTAGTGGGCCGTTAAACTTATGTGATGATGATGATGATGATGATGATAATGATGATGATGATGATGATGATGATCATGATAATGATGATGACCATGATAGTGATGCTGATGCTGATAATGATAATGATGATGATCATGATAGTGATGATGATGCTGATCATGATCATGATAATGATATTGATGATAATGATGACTGTGATAGTGATGAAATTCCTTTGCAGGTGATGTTGGGAGACGAGGATGGTGGTTTCGGGAACCCAGTGTCCCTTACTTACCTGTGTCCTGTGACAATTTTGAGAGGGAGCAGTGGCGAGACCCCTCTCTTGAAACGGCCCAGGAAAATATAGATGTTCTAAATGAGGTTTCCCAGGAGCCTGGCTCTGAGGAGAGGTTTCCTCATGCTGCCATGGACAATAGCCTATTGTATAGGGACACTGAAATCCAGGGAGAGGTCGTGAGTCAGCTCCTAGTACCTGAGCTATATAGAAGTATAGTGCTGGGGTTGTCAATAGTCACATACTTAAAGGACCAGATGGTGAAGTTAATGTTGTGGATGACATGTTAACTAAGGTTCCAGATCAGAATGTGAATGAAAATGAATTGTATAACCCTGACAGTGAGCAGGATGTGAATGAAAATGAATTGTATAACCCTGACAGTGAGCAGGATGTGAATGAAAATGAAGTGTATAGCCCTGACAGTGAGCCAGATGTGGCTGAGAAAAAGGGGTCAGACAGGGATAGTGATAGTGATAGTGAATCATCTGATGACCATAAAGCAACCAGTGCAAATGAGGAAGGCATGGTAGCAGAGGAGGTTGAGAGTCCTGAGAAGAAAGCTGATGCTGACCTTACAGCCAGACAGAAGATGGCATCTGAAGAGGTTTTACAGTTGGCCGGTTCCCTGGCGAAGACTAAGGTGACTGAAGAAGTAGAGTGTAGGACTGACGGTAGGGCTTCTGGGCATGTCCTGCCAGAAGAGCCTGAAGGAGGGGAACTGGAGAAAAGTGAAAAACCCCCTATACCTTCTGTGATAGTTGGTGACACATGGTCAGTGCACCAGGGACAGGAGGTACGAGAGATTCTGAGGAAGAGTCAGCAGAAGTGTTCTGATGTGCCGGGTCGTACTTCTCTGGCCAGGCACTATATCGAAACTGAGCCCGGCCCTAAGGTCAAGATGAAACCGTGCAGGATACCCGAGGCCCGCAGAGAGCATAGGCCTGGGAGGGTACAGGGTAGTGCGGATGCTTCAGATAAAGAGAAAGCTGATGTTGGCAATGACAGTGGTGAGGATGAAGCTGATGAGGGCCATGACTGGTCCAGAGTTCACTGTCTCTGTTGGATTGTTGACCAGTCCTTCGGTCTGGATGACCAGCCCTCCGGTCTGGAGAAGAGGGAGGGGATATGTGAGACAGTGAAGGAATATGTGTTGAATGGGGTGTACATTTCACCTAGGTACTGTGCTGTGTGGTATAAGGGAAATGTGTGCTTTGTAAACCTAGTGGTAGAGAAAGGTCACTACACCTCACATTCAGCACACACTTGCAGCTCAGGCCTGAAACCATTCAGCTGTTAATTAGGAGACCAGAAGTAGGTGTCTGCAAACACAGTCAGAGAGCTGGCTTAGTCTGGACACAGGAAGGTGTCCCGGCACAAGAAGCAGTCTCCAGGAGTGGGAGCTGGCTTAGTCTGGACACAGGAAGGTGTCCCGGCACAAGAAGCAGTCTCCAGGAGTGGAGCTGGCTTAGTCTGGACACAGGAAGGTGTCCCGGCACAAGAAGCAGTCTCCAGGAGTGGGAGCTGGCTTAGTCTGGACACAGGAAGGTGTCCCGGCACAAGAAGCAGTCTCCAGGAGTGGAGCTGGCTTAGTCTGGACACAGGAAGGTGTCCCGGCACAAGAAGCAGTCTCAGGTTTGGCTTAGTCTGGCAGGAAGGTGTCCGCCAAGTTCGAGTTTGAGCTATCTCAGTCTGGGTGCAGGAAGTACCCCGGACACAGGAGTAGTCTCAGTGAGAATCCGTGCGAATAGCGGCTGAATAGGAGTGGATCTCTCTCAAGTCTGGACATTGAAGGTGCCTTCAGACACAAGGAGGAGTATCTGTGAAACTCCATACTGGTAACATATATCATAAGTGTTGTTTTGGGTCAGGCTGGTAGAGCCGGGACCCGGATAGACAGGGCAATCTATCTAAGTGTAATTAGTGGCTAGACAAGCCCAGGTTTTCTGTTTATGATTTGTTTTTATCTGTTTGCTGTGGACTTTAATAAAACTGGTTGCGGCCAGTTTTACACCAGAACTGCTGTCTGAATGAACTGTTTTCGTGCCATTCTGTCTACCCAGACAGCGATCCCAGAGCTATATCCCCTGGAAATGTTACACCATAAATAAATATTATTCTGAAATCCAAACAATAAAAGTACACATATTTGGTATTGTGGCATTCGGAACAGTTTGCAAATTGTTTCATATAATATTTTCTGTCACTGAACTCTTGAATGTGTTTGAGGGTTGTACATATCTACAGAAGGAACAATGTCGATATTTGAAGGTCCCAAGTGACCTGTTTACCAACCACATACTATTCTTTTTAGGTGGAACAAAATGACTGTGATCGACACTATCCTTAATTGACTTCCCCTTCTGTAGGTAACCGACCGATAGGGGAGATAAAGTCACAGATATCCGGATCTGATTTAAGGATCTTACAATGTTTTTTAAGGATATTGAATACCCTTTTAGACTGATCGCCAAAAGTACCAATTAAACTGTGTGATCGGTTGATAGTCAATTCTTGTGTTAGGCACCAGGAGTGAAGTTCTACAAGCGTTATATGCAAACCCACATGCGGAATTGATGACATCTTCTGGATATCCTCTATCCATAAACTGATGTTTAAGATCCAACAATTTAGCCCTGAAGTCACTTAATGATGAGCAGTTCCTTCGCAGTCTAAGGAATTGTTCCCTAGGGATACCCCTGTTCAGGGTGTAAGGGGTGATGGCTCTCCCACCTCAAGAGGCTATTCGTAGCTTAGGTTTTCAATAAATTGTGGTGTTAAGAGAACCATCAGTATGTCTGAAGATGGAGATACTGAGGAAGGTGATGCCATCACCTCCAGTCTCATACCCTCCAGATTAGTATTGAGGTAGTGCATAAAATCAACAAATGCTTCGGTGTCTCCTCTCTAGAGGACGAGGATGTTGTCAATATAGCGGCCCCAGAAAATGATCCTGGGGCGCCAAACGTCATCCTTATCCCTGAAGACAAAGTTGTCCTCCCACCAGCCCATGAGCAAATTAGCATAGGTGGGGGCACAGGGGCTCAACTGTTATGTTTTGGTAGCTGAGGAGAATAAGCAAAAACAGCAATACACCAGAGAGGCTGGAACCTATTGGATTGCAGTAACCTGAACTAACCACACAACTAGAGGTAGACCGTGGAGCGTTCCGTTGATCCTAGACGCCTCGTCACAGCCTGAGAGATAACTACACCTAAAAGCAGAAAGATGAAAGCTATCTGCCCCGGAGCAGATTCCCAAAAAAATAGGAAGTCCCCAAACATGTAATGACGGTTATACAAGAAGAAGCATGGACACAGACAGAAAATAGAATGAGCAAATGCTGGGGCCCAATCTATCTAGACAGAAAAGTACAGGAAAGGATACTCACTGGAATCCAAAAAAACCCTAAAAAATACCAACTCTTCTGATTGCAAAAACACCTGAGATCACACGATCTCTAACACCTAAATCAGATCTCTGGTGTAACAAAACTAAGCCGCAGCCACTGAAAAAACAGGAAAAAGCAAATGAACAAACAACAGTGGCTCCAGATAAACTGAGAGGAGCACAAGCCCCCGGAGGGGACCTGGCTGACCTCACAGAAGTGCAGGGAACAATGCAAATAGCAAGCACAAAAATAAAAGCAGAAAATATCTTATCTGATAGCAGAAGATGCAGGCAAGACTCAGCAAACTTCCAAATGAACCAGGAACCACAATTGAGACAAGAACAATTGATCACCGGCAACCATCATGGGAGGGAACCTCCCTTATATCAGACCAGTCCGTGATCCCAGATTGCCATTCGTCGCTGAAAGGTTCAGTACTGTCTGTAACCACCAGAGGGAGCCTCTGCTCAGAAACTATCTCTAGCACATTCATAACAGTACCCCCCCCTTGAGGAGGGGTCACCGAAACCTCAGGATGAGCTCGGTGATAGGCACGGATCAGTCTCCTAGCATGGATGTCCGAAGCAAACACCCAAGAATTGTCCTCCTGACCATAACCTCTCCACTTAACCAAATACTGGAGTTTCTGTCTAGAAAAACGAGAATCCAATATTTTCTCAACCACATACTCCAGATTGCCCTCAACCAAAACAGGGTCAGGAGGCGCAGCCATAGGAACCACTGTCTCGACAAACCTCTTCAATAAGGACTTGTTGAACACGTTATGGATCTTAAATGTCCCTGGAAGAAGCAAACGGAAGGAAACAGGATTAAGAATCTCCATGATCTTATAAGGTCCAATGAACCTAGGCTTAAACTTTGGAGATGCAACCCTCATAGGGATATTTCTTGAGGACAACCAAACCAAGTCCCCCACTTTAAACCGAGGACCATCAGTCCTATGCTGGTTGGCAAACCGTTGGGCCTTCTGACTACCAGGGAGTTGAGGATACGGGTCCGGGAGCACATGCGGGACATTGGCGCAGCCAGATCCATCTCGGATCCCTCGAACCTGAAGACGATTCCCCGCCATTTTAAACAACATCACAATTGTGATGCTACTTTCTTCAAGGCAGGGTCGGACTGAGCCACCGGGACACCGGAGAAACCTCCGGTGGGCCCCGCCCCCAGCTCCTGCGTGGTGGGCCCTGATTTGAAAGGATAGGTTGCGGGGCAGAGGGGGCGGTGGCCCCGGGCCCCGCACTCTGAGGGGGCCCACCCGGAGCTACGCTACAGTTACATTCTGCGGCAGAGCAGGGAGAATCGCTCTCCCTGCTCTGCCGCCCGGCCGCTATGGGGCCTGAACAGGCGGTGGGGGGGGCCGGTGCCAGCAGTGGGCCCCCCACCCGTCATCGGAGGGTCAGCTGTATCGGCATCCAGCCGATACAGCCGACCGCATAGAGAGAGAAGGAGCGAGCGCTCCTTCTCTCCCATAATCCCCCTCTCAGCGTCTGACAGCGGGCGCGATGACGTCACCTGCCGGCGCCCGCTGTCAGGCGCTGAGAGGGAGAACAGTGAGCAGCACAGGAGCCGGGAGGTGAGTATTGTTTTTGTTTTTTTTTTAATGGGGGTGCATTAAATTACAAAGGCTTTATATGGGGCTGCATTATACTACAGAGGCTGTATATGGGGGGTGCATTATACTACAGAGGCTCCATATGGGGGTGCATTATAGCACAGAGGCTCCATATGGGGCTGCATTATACTACAGAGGCTGTATATGGGGGTTGCATTATACTATTATACTACAGAGGCTGTATATGGGGCTGCATTATACTACAGAGGCTGCATATGGGGCTGCATTATGCTACAGAGGCTCTATATGGGGGGTGCATTATACTACAGAGGGTAATGGCTGATAATACAGGCTGTATATGGGGGTGCATTATACTACAGAGGCTGTATATGGGGGTGCATTATACTACAGAGGCTCTATATGGGGCTGCATTATACTACAGAGGCTGTATATGGGGGGTGCATTATGCTACAGAGGCTCCATATGGGGGTGCATTATAGTACAGAGGCTCCATATGGGGCTGCATTATACTACAGAGGTTGTATATGGGGGTGCATTATACTACAGAGGCTGTATATGGGGCTGCATTATACTACAGAGGCTGTATATGGGGCTGCATTATGCTACAGAGGCTCTATATGGGGGGTGCATTATACTACAGAGGCTGTATATGGGGCTGCATTATACTACAGAGGCTGTATATGGGGCTGCATTATACTACAGAGGCTGTATATGGGGCTGCATTATACTACAGAGGCTGTATATGGGGCTGCATTATACTACAGAGGCTGTATATGGGGCTGCAATATACTACAGAGGCTGTATATGGGGGGTGCATTATACTACAGAGGCTGTATATGGGGGGTGCATTATACTACAGAGGCTGTATATGGGGCTGCATTATACTACAGAGGCTGTATATGGGGCTGCATTATACTACAGAGGCTGTATATGGGGGCTGCATTATACTACAGAGGCTCCATATGGGGGTGCATTATACTACAGAGACTCCCTATGAGGAGTGCATTATACTACAGAGACTCCCTATGGGCTATGCATTATACTACAGAGGCTGCCTATGGGGGTGCATTATAATATAGCGGCTGCCTATGGTGGTGCATTATATTATAGACTCTGCCTATGGGGGTTTATTATAATATAGAGGCAGCCTATGGGGGTGCATTATACTATATTGAGGACTATCTGGTGTATTATGCTGTATGGATGCTATCTAGGGGCCATCATACAGTGTTGGACCCATTAAATAGTTTGGGGACATTAACCCCTTCACCCCCAAGGGTGGTTTGCACATTAATGACCGGGCCAATTTTTACAATTCTGACCACTGTCTCTTTATGAGGTTATAACTCTGGAACGCTTCAACGGATCTTCGCGATTCTGAGATTGTTTTCTCGTGACATATTGTACTTCACGTTAGAAGTAAAATTTCTTCGATATAACTTGCGTTTATTTTTGAAAAAAACGCAAATATGGCGAAAATTTTTAAAATTTTGCAATTTTCAAACTTTGAATTTTTATTCCCTTAAAACAGAGAAATATGTCACATAAAATAGTTAAGAAATAACATTTCCCACATGTCTACTTTACATCAGCACAATTTTGGAACCAAAATTTTTTTTTGTTAGGAAGTTATAAGGGTTAAAAGTTGACCAGCGATTTCTCATTTTTACAACAAAATTTACAAAGCCATTTTTTTTAGGGACCACCTCACATTTGAAGTCACTTTGAGGGGTCTATATGGCAGAAAATACCCAAAAGTGACACTATTCTAAAAACTGCACCCCTCAAGGTACTCAAAACCACATTCAAGAAGATTATTAACCCTTCAGGTGCTTCACAGGAACTAAAGCAACGTGGAAGGAAAAAATGAATATTTAACTTTTTAACCACAAAAATGATCTTTTACAAACTTTTTTTTTATTTTCACAAGGGTAAAAGGAGAAAATGGACAGATAAGGTTGTTATGCAATTTCTCCTGAGTACGCCAATACCCAATATGTGGGGGAAAACCACTGTTTGGGCACACGGCAGAGCTCGTAAGGGAAGGAGCGCCGTTTGACTTTTTCAAACTAAAATTGGCTGGAATTGAGATTGGACGCCATGTCGTGTTTGGAGAGCCCCTGATGCGCCTAAACAGTGGAAACCCCCACAAGTGACACCATTTTGGAAACTAGACCCCCTAAGGTACTTATCTAGATCTGTTGTGAGCACTTTGAACTCCCAAGTGTTTCACAAAAGCTTATAATGCCTGGGTGTGAAAAAAAAAAAAAAACAATTTTCCACAAAAATGATTTTTTAGTCCCAAATTTTTGAATTTTCCCAAGGAAATTGGACCCCAAAAGTTGTTGTCCAATTTGTCCTGAGTACGCTGATACCCCATATGTGGGGAGGGGGAACTGTTTGGGTGCACGGCAGGGCTTGGAAAGGAAGTAGTAACGTTTTGGAATGCAGACGTTGATGGGGGTCATGTTCCGTTTGCAGTGCCCCAGATGAGCCTAAACAGTGGAAACCCCCCACAAGTGACCCCATTTTGGAAACTATACCCCCTAAGGAACTTATCTAGATCTTTGGTGAGCACTTTGAACCCCCAAGTGCTTCACACAAGTTTATAATGCCCGGGCATGAAAATAAAAAATCCTATTTTTTTCCCACAAAAATTATATTTTAGTCACTAATTTTTTATTTTCTCAAGGGTAACAGGAGAAATTGGACCACATAAGTTGTTGTCCAATTTGTCCTGAGTACGCTGATACCCCATATGTGGGGGGAACCACTGTTTGGGCGCACGGCAGAGCTCGGAATGGAAGGAGCACCATTTGACTTTTTCCAACCAAAATTGGCTGGAATTGAGATTGGATGCCATGTTGCATTTGGAGAGCCCCTGATGTGCCTAAACAGTGGAAACCCCCACAAATGACCCCATTTTGGAAACTAGACCCCCTAAGGAACTTTTCTAGATCTTTGGTGAGCAATTTGAACCCCCAAGTGCTTCACACAAGTTTATAACGTAGAGCCGTAAAATTTAAAAATCATATTTTTTCCACAAAAATGATCTTTTCACCCCAATTTTTATTTTTCCAAGGGTAACAAGACTCCAAAAGTTATTGTGCAATTTGTCCTGAGTGCGCTGATACCCATATGTGGGGGTAAACCACTGTTTGGGTGCATGGCAGAGTTTGGAAGGGAAGGAGCGCCGTCTGACTTTTTCAACGCAGAATTGGCTGGACGCCATGTCGTGTTTGGAGAGCTCCTGATCTGCCTAAACAGTGGAAACCCCCATAAATGACGCCATTTTGGAAACTAGACCCCTCAAGGAACTTATCTAGATGTGTGGTGAGAACTTTTAACCCCCAGGTGTTTCACTAAAGTTTATAACGTACAGCCGTAAAATAAAAAATCTTTTTTTTTTTTACAAAAATGATTTTTTCGTCCCCAATATTTTATTTTCACAAGGGTAACAGAAGAAATTGGAACCCAAAAGTTGTTGTCCAATTTGTCCTGAGTACGCTGATACCCAATATGTGGGAGAAAACTACTGTATGGGCGCACGTCAGGGCTCGGAAGGGAAGTAGTAACGTTTTGGATTGCAGACTTTGATGGAATGGTCTGGGGGCGTCATGTCACATTTGGAGAGCCCCTGATGCACCTATACAGTGGAAACCCCCCACAAGTGACCCCATTTTGGCAATATACCCCACAAGGAACTTATCTAGATGTGTGGTGAGCACTTTGAACCCCGAAGTGCTTCACAGAAGTTTATAACGTACAGCCGTAAAAATAAAAAATCTTTTTTTTTTTACAAAAATGATTTTTTCGCCCCCAATATTTTATTTTCACAAGGGTAACAGAAGAAATTGGAACCCAAAAGTTGTTGTCCAATTTGTCCTGAGTACGCTGATACCCAATATGTGGGAGAAAACTACTGTATGGGCGCACGTCAGGGCTCGGAAGGGAAGTAGTGACGTTTTGGATTGCAGACTTTGATGGAATGGTCTGGGGGCGTCATGTCGCATTTGGAGAGCCCCTGATGCGCCTAAACAGTGGAAACCCCCCACAAGTGACCCCATTTTGGAAAATAGACCCCACAAGGAACTTGTCTAGATGTGTGGTGAGCACTTTGAACCCCGAAGTGCTTCACAGAAGTTTATAACGCACAGCCGTAAAAATAAAAAATCCTTTTTTTTTTTGCAAAAATGATTTTTTTGCCCCAATATTTTATTTTTACAAGGGTAACAGGAGAAATTGGACCCCAAAAGTTGTTGTCCAATTTGTCCTGAGTACGCTGATATCCAATATGTGGGAGAAAACTACTGTATGGGTACACGTTGGGGCTCGGAAGGGAAGTAGTGACGTTTTGGATTGCAGACTTTGATGGAATGGTCTGGGGGCGTCATGTCGCATTTGGAGAGCCCCTGATGCGCCTAAACAGTGGAAATCCCCAACAAGTGACCCCATTTTGGAAAATAGACCCCACAAGGAACTTATCTAGATGTGTGGTGAGTGCTATGAAGCCCCAAGTGCTTCACAGAAATTTATAATGTACAGCCGTAAAAACAAAAAAATATTTTTTTTTGTACAAAAATGATATTTTCGCCCCCAGTTTTTTATTTTCCCAAGGGTAGCAGAAGAAATAGGACAAATTGCACAATAACTCTTGGGGTCCAGAGTACGCTGATACCCCATATGTGGGGATAAACTACTGTTTGGACGCATGGCAGAGCTGAGAAGTGAAGGAGCACCGTTTGACTTTTTCAACGCAGAATTGGCTGGAATTGAGATCAGACGCCATGTCACATTTGGAGAGCCCCTGATGTGCCTAAACAGCTGAAACCCCCCAATTCTAACTCCAACCCTAACCCCAACACACCCCTAACCCTAGTCCCAACCCTAACCACAAACCTAACCCTAACACACCCCTAATCCCAACCCTAACCCTAATCCTAACTTTAGCGCCAACCCTAACCCTAACTTTAGCGCAACCCTAACCCTAATGGGAAAATGGAAATAAATACTTTTTTTAAATTTTATTATTTTTCCCTTACTAAGGGGGTGATAAAGGGGGTTTGATTTACTATTTATAGCGGGTTTTTATGATTGGCAGCTGTCACGCTAAAAGACGCTTTTTATTGCAAAAATAGTTTTTGCATCATCACATTTTGAGAGCTATAATTTTTGCATATTTTGGCCCACAGAGTCATGTGAGGTCTTATTTTTTGCGGGACGAGTTGACGTTTTTATTGGTACCATTTTTGAGCACGTGACGTTTTTTGATCGCTTTTTATTTCGATTTTTGGGAGGTTATAATGAACAAAAATCAGCAATTCATGAATTTCTTTTGGGGGAGGCGTTTATACCGTTCCGCGTGTGGTAAAATTGATAAAGCAGTTTTATTCTTCGGGTCAGTACGATTATGGCGATACCTCATTTATATCATTTTTTCATGTTTTGGCGCTTTTATAGAATAAAAACAATTTTATATAAAAAATAATTATTTTTGCATCGCTTTATTCTGCGAGCTATAACTTTTTTATTTTTTCGCTGATGATGCTTTATGATGGCTCGTTTTTTGCGGGACAAGATGACGTTTTCAGTGGTACCATGTTTTTTTATATCGGTCTTTTTGATCGCGTTTTATTCCACTTTTTGTTCGGCAGTATGATGATAAAGCATTGATTTTTTGCTTGGTTTTTTTTTTATTTTTTTTAAGGGGTTCACTAAAGGGGTTAACTAGTGGGACAATTTTATAGGGGGGGTCGTTACGGACGCGGCGATACCAAATATGTGTACTTTTATTGTTTTTTTTTTTTTATTTACAGGAAGAAGTGAATTTATTGGGGAATATTTTTTTTTTTTTTTATTTATTTTGAATTTTTTTTTTACACATGTTTATTTTTACTTTTTTAACTTTTTTACTTTGTCCCAGGGTGGGACATCACAGTATTTTATCAGATCGCTGGTGTGACAGTGTGCACAGCACTCTGTCACACCAGCGATCGCACAGGCATAGATGCAGGCTTCTCAGTGCCTGCTCTCGGCAGGCACTGAGGTAGCCGCCTCCCTCCAGGACCCCGGCGCCATCTTGGATCCGGGTCCTGGGAGGGAGGAAGCGCTCAGAACAGCGCGATCACATCGCGCTGCTCTGAGGGTCTCAGGGGGGCGCGCAGGGAGCCCCCACCCTGCGCGATCCTCCCCTGTGCCCCCAGTACACCGCGATCATGTTTGATCGCGGTGTGCAAGGGGTTAATGTGCCGGGAGCGGTCCGTGACCGCTCCTGACACACAGTCATGGGTGTCAGCTGTGATAATCAGCTGACACCCGGCGGCGATTAGCTGCGCTCCCCTCAGGAGCGCAGCTGATCGCCTATGACGTACTATCCCGTCCCCGGTCATACGGGCCCAGGTACCATGGACGGGATAGTACGTCCGATGGCAGTAAGGGGTTAAGGGGTCAGTATATATCCAGTGAGGGGCATTATTCTGTGTATAGAGGAGATGTACAGGGGGAGACTTGGGACATTATTAAATGTAAAGTGGACACTTATTGTTATAGGGGAACTCGGGTTACTGTGACTGTCAAAGGGGCACACAGGGCATTACAGTCTAGGGGACAAAATGTGGGCACTGTTTTCTAGGGCACTTGCACCCGGCATTACTATATTCTAGAGGGGTGCTTTAGAATTTAGAGGTCACACAGAACCACACAGCAGGTGCAGTAATAGGGACACATACGGCAGCAGCAGCTCAGTATTGGGGTATCAGGTGCAGTAATAGGGACACATACGGCAGCAGCGGCTCAGTATTGGGGTATCAGGTGCAGAAATAGGGACACATATGGCAGCAGCGGCTCAGTATTGGGGTATCAGCAGGATGAGGAGTTTGTGCAGGTTGAGAATAGTCCAATTGGTGACCGTGACAGTGCTAAAATATGAGAAGTGAAATGTGTCTTTGGGCTCATACTCACTGGCTGGAAAAAAATCGGTCCATTTTCTGCAGGGAAAAAACGGTACAATTGTTGTAAAAAGGCATGCGATTTGCATGCGATTTTAAATCGCACCATGCGTTTTCCATCAGTTTTCCATCAGTTTTCCATCTGTATGCAATGCGATTTTAACATGAAGTTTTACATAGAGCAGTTATCTCTATGTAAAAAGTCATGTAAAAATCACATTGTCAAAAAAAATGTACACAAAAAGCAAATAATTATATATATATAATTATTTTACTCTTAATCCGTGCAAAGCCCTTGATCTCCTAAAATAAATAAAAAATAATAAAACAACATTATTCTTACCTATCTGGCGATCTGTCAAGTCCCACGCTGTAATCCTTCACAAAGAGTCAACTAGTTTTGAGCCAAGCAGTGCAAGTAATGCTGCATGCTCAGCTGAAAGCTCCTGAATGAATAAGTTCCTCTCCCGGCGACAGGAGAGGATGTGATTACTGTGGGAAGCTTAATTGATTGCGTCCCACTTTCACTTTAGGTCAGGTCACTGAAGTGAAAGTGGCAATAAATCAATTAAGCTCCACTCATTAATCACTTCCTCTCCTTTCGCTGGGAGAGGAAGTTATTCATTCAGGGTGTTACAGCTAGCAGGCAGCATTAGCTCCCTGCTAGCTGTAACCTGTTAACCCTTTCTGATGGATTACAGCGTGGGACCTGACTGTGCATCGGATTGGTAAGAATAATTTTGCTTTTTTATTTTATTTTTATTACAGGAAATGGTTTTAGCAGGAAAATAAAATATGCTCAAAAACTGTGTGATTATTTAATTAAACTTCTTTTTTATTAAAGTGTGTGTGTTTGATTTTTGATTTTGATTTGCTTTGTCTGTCTGGTGGAGAAAATACAGCGGGAGCCCATGCATTTTTTTTCAACAAATTTACACCTTTAATTAACCCCTACATGTCTGAAATTTTGCACACATACACTTATGTAATTGTAAGTTAAAACCATATATCAAAATACATGAAATTACATGGTTAACTGTGTGGAAACAATGTATCATTTCATGTCGGCTTCTGTGATTTCACAAAAGCCGGCAATTGAATTAGCGGCTATTACAGTATGTAGAAGTGTATGAACTATAAATATATATGTATGTGTCACAATGACATGTATATATATATATATATATATATATATATATATGTATTCTATGTGTATGTATCTAGCGTTTTGTGAGCTGTCAGTGTGATTTTACAGTAGCCGGGGATGAATTGCCGGCTTTTCAAAGGAGACTGGTGCATATAAATCGGACATCACTCGCATGGTGCGAGTGCTGTGCGATGATTTCTCGCACCGATTGACTTGCATTGGCGATTATCATGCCAAAATCGCATCAAATCGCAGCATTTTTCTCACAACAATTTCTGATGAGAAAAAAATCGCAAATGAGAACTCACCTATTGAATAACATTGGTCAGATTTGAATCCGATTTTTTTTCGTCATTATCATCCGTATTCGGCGCCAGTGAGTATGAGCCCTTTGTTGTAATCTCTGCAGTCGAGTCCTGGCTGGAGAAGTCGTCATGTCGGTCTGGGCCAGATGGAAAAGACATGAAAAGTGAACAATTCCATTACAAAGAACATCAGCGGTAAGTCATTATCTGTACCTGTGCTGTAATCTATTATATGTTCTGTAGGACTGGTATTATTTACCACAGACCATATGGCAGTGATATCAATATTGGTCTTTTTATATATAGATTATTTTTGGCAACAGCGCGGTCATTTGCTGAGGTTCTCTGGTTAGGGGCCCACTCAGAAGTTTCGCCCCCACTAAACCAAAACCCTAGCTACGCCTCTGGCTCTCTCTCTAGTCTTTCTTTCTCTCTCTAGTCTTTCTCGCTCTGTGTTCTTTCTTTCTCTCTCTGTTCTCTCTTTCTCTGTTCTTTCTTTCTCGCTCTCTGTTCTTTTTTCTCTCTGTTCTTTCTTTCTCTCTTTTCTTTCTTTCCTCTCTTTCTTTCTCTGTTCTTTCTCTCTCTCTGCTTTCTTTCTCTCTCGCTGTTCTTTCTTTCTTTTCCTCAGTACCAACCACTGTGCCCATAATGCCAGCCACTGTGCCCTCATTACCAGTCAGTGTGATTAGCAGTGCTAAATGGGTATGGTTGGGGCGAGGATATGGGTGTGATTAGTTGCGAAATGGGTGTGGTCGGGGCGCGGCCTAAAATTTGCAGCGGTGCGCTATGCGCGCTGCAGCCTTTAACCCTCTTTCCTGTCTTCAACAGTTGGGAGGTATGCTGTATGACCTCCCTACAACTTCTGGGCATGCTCCTGATGAGCGCGACGGATGGTCTCCTGAGGGATCTCCTCCCACACCTGGACTAAAGCATCCAACAACTCCTGGACAGTCTGTGGTGCAATGTGGCATGGCCTAAAATTTGCTGCAACAGGCACAGCGTGCCACAGCCTTTGTCCCTCTTTCCCTTCTTCAAAGGTTGGGAAGTATGATGGTGGGCCCCAAGAATAATTTTTCTCTGGTGGGCCCAAGGTACTCCAGTCCGACGCTGCTTCAAGGTCCGGGGTATCGACATTCTCCACCTCGGCATTCGAGGTGGTGACAATAAAAAATGATTAGCCCAGATGGAGGCACGATGGATTGTCTCTCTTGACACCATCATGCCCAATGGCCTTAACGAGTCTTTGAGTTTTGCTCTTTTCTATAAAGCATGTTCCTTATGAACTTTGTCATTGCATGATGTCCTTTTATTTTAATCCGTTTTTAACCCTTTTTGTTTTATTTTTTCACTTGTTTTTCCACAGCAGTTTATAATTTACTATATTCCTGGAACCCTGACCAGATTGTTTATCCCCATGGCTATGAGAAGGAACTGAATGATCATCAGAATGAGATGTCTGGCTGCCGTTATTTATTTATTAGTCTTCACCCTTTGTATATATAATTACATTCATGCACATGCCGTTGCTGTTTGCCTAAAGGGCATTTATGTATACTTAATGTATGACTACCTATGTACTTGTCTGCCCTTGGGATAATGCGCTTATGACATGTGCTATTGTAAAAAATTACTATTTTTTCTGATACTTAGGCGCTGTTATGACATCTAATTTCATGTTTACCAGCTTCGATTCCCTATGATGTCATGTTTATTTATATATACCATCTTCCCTGTGTTCTCTGGCCTCCTGACATTTAAGACCGGTTGTGCGCATGCGCTGTGTTGGTCCCCTCGTCTTTTCGGCGGCGGGGCGTCATTATGGCTCCGGCACACACCTGGAGCCCTTTGCTCCCTGTGTGTGCTCGGATCTGTGATGCCCTGACCGCCGCAGGACCTGCGGTCCCCACAGCGCATGCGCCGACTATACCGGCGTTCATTGGTCCATTCGAACCATGTGACTTATTACCAGGGATACTTGAAGGTCCTGGTCCCATCATTTTACATCCCCTCGATAAAGCGGTGTGCAGCATCCGCGAAACGCGCGTCGGGGTGGACATCACTCCTGGGACCCGTCCCCTCCTGCCCTCCACCATTTCTTTAGGTAAGCCCCTCATCATACGCAGTGTTGTTACGGTTCATTAGAGATTAAGTTCTCTGCATGGGTTGCCTTGGGGTTATTTTTATGGTGGAGTTTACTATTAAACACATGTGATTAATACATTATCTGGAGGTGCTGTGGTCCTTTTCCATCTGTCCTAGTTCTTGATTTGCACATATATTTTGATATTATGGGTGACTTATGTGATATTGTTTAATTATATAATAAATCATTTCTTATTATTATCACCAAAGACTCTTTTGTTCTCCTTGTTTTCATGTATTTATATGAGTTGGTGTTTTCCTCTTTGTCTATGGGATCAAGCACGTTCCTGTGCGATCCTTTTTTGCTAACACCATGCAGCTGGATGTGTTCGTACTGGTCCCAAATCTGTTGCATTCGCTCCACAACAGAGTCAACACCCGGACAGACAGAAGCCTCCGCCTGTCCCGAAGAAAATCGAGGGTGAAACCCAAAATTGCAGAAAAATCAAGGTGGCAGAGCTAGCCCTATTATTAAGAGCAAACTCAGCCAAAGGCAAAAAAGAGACTCAGTCATCTTGATCAGCAGACACAAAACATCTCAAATAAGTCTCCAAGGTCTGGTTTGTTCTCTCGGTTTGTCCATTGGTCTGAGGATGAAAAGCAGAGGAGAAAGATAATTGAACACCAAGTTTAGAACAAAATGTCCTCCAAAATCTGGAAACAAACTGGACTCCTCTGTCAGACACAATGTTCTCCGGAATGCCATGTAACCGAACCACGTGCTGAAGGAACAAAGGCACCAATTCGGAGGAGGAAGGTAACTTAGGTAATGGCACAAGATGTATCATCTTGGAAAACCTATCACAGATTACCCAGATAACGGTCATTCTCTGAGAAACAGGGATGTCGGAAATAAAATCCATAGAGATATGGGTCCATGGCCTCTTGGGCACAAAGTAATGGCATTAACAAACCACTAGAGCGAGAGCAAGGCTTGGAGCGAGAGCAAGTCCCACAGGACTGCACAAATTCCCTGACGTCACGAGACAAAGTAGGCCACCAAAAGGACCGACTCACCAAGTCTCTGGTATCAAAAATCCCGGGATGACCAGCCAACGCGGAACAATGAATCTCAGACATCACACTCTTCTTCCACTGGTCTGGGACAAACAATTTCCCAATAGGGCAGCGCTCAGGTTTATCCTCCTGACACCCTCCCAAAGCCAGTCTCAAATTGGGTGAGATGGCGGAAAGAACTACACCCTCTTTCAAAATAACAGTAGGATCAGATAACTCAGGAGAGTCCGCAAAGAAACTCCTCGAGAGGGCATCCGCCTTAACATTCTTAGTGCCAGGAAGAAAAGAAACCACAAAATTAAAACGTGTGAAAAACAATGCCCACCTGGCCTGTCTAGGATTAAGTCGCTTGGCTGATTCCAGATAAACCAGATTTTTATGGTCCGTGAGGACCACCACCTGATGTTTGGCTCCCTCCAGCCAATGTCTCCACTCTTCAAAAACCCACTTCATAGCCAATAACTCCCGATTACCCACGTCATAATTACGTTCAGTTGGAGAAAATTTTCGAGAGAATAAGGCACAAGGGTTACTCTTAGAGGTCTATGGATCTCTTTGGGACAAAACGGCACCTGCCCCAATTTCAGAGGCATCAACCTCCACCTGAAACGGTAGAGAAACATCAGGCTGCCGTAGAACAGGAGCAGAAGTGAATCTCTGCTTAAGTTCCTGAAACGCAGAGACTGCCTCAGGAGGCCAATTCACCACATCAGAACCCTTTTTGGTCAAATCAGTCAATGGTTTAACAATAACAGAGAAATTACCAATAAATTTACGATAAAAATTGGCAAAACCCAAAAATCTCTGAAGAGCCTTTAATGAAGTAGGTTGGACCCAATCACAGATGGCCTGAACCTTGACCGGGTCCATTTCAATAACAAACGGAGACAAAATGAATCCCAGAAATGAGACCTTCTGTACGCCAAAAAGACACTTTGATCCCTTCACATACAGTGCATTCTCTCTCAAAATCTGGAACACAGTCCGAACATGTTTCACATGAGAGTCCCAGTCATTGGAAAAAATCAAGATATCATCCAAATAAACAATCAGAAATTTATCCACAAAATCCCTGAAAATATCATTCATGAAGGATTGGAAGACGGAAGGAGCATTAGTGAGCCCAAAGGGCATCACTAGGTACTCAAAATGCCCCTCTGGGGTATTAAACGCCGTCTTCCATTCATCCCCGTGCTTAACGCGAATAAGGTTATACGCCCCTGAGGTCAAGCTTGGTAAACCAACTAGCACTTTTCACCCTGGAAAACAGGTCAGAAATCAAGGGTAACGGATATTGATACTTCACAGTGATCTTATTCAAGAGACGATAATCACGGGCGTGGTTTAGCCATGATGGAGTGAAGAAGCTGCTTCTTAGTGCTCCGGGGACAGGGAGAATATACTTTACTCTAACTCACCCACAAGATCCATGTGTGCTTCCAGAAGAAGGGGAACTGGTTCCAGCAGCACTCCAGTCCCTTCCCACCACAAAGAAACAGCCCTGACCCGCATGATTCAGAGCGGTATGCCGAAGGGAAAGCCTGCAACTGCCTCAGCAATGGCCCCCAGCTCTGTGAGACCACGAGGTATGTCGGAGAAGACGCCTGTTGGGAGTCTGGGAAGGAGCGCTCGGGACTCATCAGGGGAGGGTGGCTCATACCCCCACAGAAGCCCAGACACAGTCACATCAGGAATGCAACAGATCAGGGAAATAAAGCTGGAGGAGATTGGCAGGGAGAGACTCAGGTACAAGGCAACGCCACAGTGCTATGCAGCCCAATACATGCCGTCCCCCAGTCTGACCTCCACAGCCTGCAGGAGCTGATTAAAGCCCTTCCTACTAAAGCAGATATAGACTCCCTGATAGCAAGGATTGAAGCGTCTCAGGAAAAGGCAGTTTCAGCTCTTAGAAAGGATATGGACACACTTACTGCTCGTACGACCTCAGTGGAGGAGGCTACGGCATCACTATCTGAGAGGCTATCTTGTCTGGAGCAGGAGCTCTCATCATCACAGACTCATATGCAGGACATGATGTTGCTACTGGATGAACAGGAGAATCGTGGTCGCCGCAATAACGTGCGCCTGAAAGGTATACCTGAGAGCGTCATCATGGATACCCTATCTTAAAAAGTTACGGCCAACTTTAACCAGATTACGCAAAGAGAGTCAGAGACTCCTTTTGTGTTTGACAGGATCCATAGAGTTACACGTCAGGGGCCACCTTCCAGCTCGAACCCCAGAGATGTTCTGTGCAGAATGCACTACTTCTCAGAGAAGGAGAGTGTTATACGTAAAGCTTGGACATTAGGACCGGTCTCCCTGGAAGGAGTGGAGATCCGTTTGTTTCCAGATATTTCAGCTCGCATTCTGTTCATGAGACGTCTGCTTCGGCCATTACTGCAAAAGGTCAGGGAGTCTGGGGCCACGTACCGGTGGGGCCACCCATTCCATCTGATCGTACGGAGAGAGAGCTCTGTCTTCACCCTTAAATACCCGGATGAGCTCAAGGATTTGTTCAAATTTTTGGACATTTCACCATTCCCTGTACCAAATTGGTTACAAGTTGAGCGTCCTCAGCCGCTACCTCAGAGGGAGAAGAAGAACAGGGCAGACGTTCTTCCCATGTGCAGGAAAAGGAGAAGACTGATTTCACGACGAGCTCCACTCCCTCTGAGGCTCCCATCTGACACTCTGTGACGAATGTTCTAGGGTTATTATGGGTTTTCCTCCCTCCTGACTGGTGAGGTAAACTTGGAGGGATTTACTAGGATTATGTCCTATGGGGTTGCAGCTTATATGCTATCGTTATATCCATGTGTAAATTTACCTTGGGTCCCCCCTCCCTCCTCCCTCCTGTGCTGACTGATAGAATTGAATATTCTGTAATCTGGAAGAAACCTGAGATTATATCACCTGAGTTGAGATTGGGTTGGGTTCTTGTGGGTGAATTGTATCATTTTATTTTGCTCAGTTAATGTATATTAATATGAAATGAACTCGGCACTCAACTTATGTGTATGAGATATAAGGTTTTTATTCACAGTAGTAGCGAAACGTTTCGGTCCTATATCATGGACCTTCATCAGTCACTACATTTATAACAAAAAAGGAAAAAGGATAATATTAACATCAAAAGTGAAAAAAAGTATATACATATAGCAACTTGGTCATTTCAGAGCGAGAAATAGGGAAAAATTATTTCAGATCCAATGCTAGAGAGATCAGGGAGAGGTCATAGATCAGAGTAAAATAGAGGTATCAGAAACAACGACAAGAGTGGGGACATACCACAAACTACTGCATAAAGGGTTAATCCACAATGGGAAAAGGAGAAGCTGGATGCAGCTGTAAAGTGAAAATAGGAATATAATGCGTGCTGTTGCAAGATACAAAAGGTCTATGTGCATAGAGATATACATATGAAACATACCCAGTGGTGGTAGATAAGAATGAAGCCAAATGTCTCTATTTGAGCCGATATCCTGAAAAAATGGCCAGGTGTAAGTATCTGGATAATGGAAGAGCAGTGTGACCGCAGCATGTGTCAGAGACTGACCTGTGGGATAAAGTCCAGCGGTGAATGTGATCTCTGCATGGGACGCGGTGTCCACCGCAAGTCTGAGTGCAGGGATAGCTGAAATCAGCATGTATAAGAAAGGAAGAGGCGGGACTAAGCGTCAGTGAGAGCACAGAGCGTCAGACAGGAAGTGAGGTGGCAGGAAATCAATGGATGTGAGTTCCACCACTAATAGTTTGCGTTCCAGTGGGTGCTTAGGAACTGGAGGACGTCCCACAGATGGGAGGAGTAGAAAGGACGACGTGCTGAAGAAGTTGTTGTGGGATATAAACATCAGAGTGGCGTGGCAGCATATTAGTATTAATACAGGCGGCTCTGAGGAGGAAAGAGAGACATATTAATAAAGCACAACATGTTATAGTGATATGGAAATTTAAATTAGGATAAAAATATCCTGTGTTTGCTGCTTGCCATGTCCAAATCTCTATATAATGTCTTTTTGAGCGCTCAGAACGAAATGAGGACTGTCCACACGAAAGTGTCAGTATAACAGTTCGTCAAAGACATACATTTATTATTCATTCAAGGTTTTATACGTTTACAAAAAGGGGCTGGTTAGTCAATTAACATACAATTAAAAGCTGCTAGATTATTGGCTGTTCTAGTGTAAATATGATAATTATGATAATCATGATTAAAAGAGCTGAAGTTGCAGAATTATTGTTTATATTCTTGTGACCTAGTTGTCTTGCATAACTATAATGTAAACAACAGATATCTAATAGGACTTTTTGTACTTCATTCATTTGTTCCTTTACGAAGGCCTCTTATGAAGGCCAGATTTCTTTAAAACGACTGATTATAGCTGGCCTAGAAATATGTGAGCACAGGGTTTTTTAGCAAGTGAGATCTATCTAACTGTGAACTGTGAATACATATATGTGAATATACTTTGAATATATGGAATACATATATATTTCCATGACAGTCCCCCCTTAGATACCACTTGCCCTAAAAAACCTGCTCCTGGCCCAAGCGCTGCAACTCTTTTGTTCTGCCTGTGAGTTGAGACACCCCTAGCGCATGTCTCCCCCACCGAATATAGACTTTTCGCAAATGGGCGGTCAGGAGGACTGTCCCTGTCGGGGGTTTATGTGTTTGCAATCATAGTCTCTTTATTTGATATGATGTTTCATCAAGGATGTGTATTCTCAGTCTGGAGGTAGTTCGGAGATCTGGTCAAGCCAGGCAGTTCTATCCAGACTGGTGCGAGGTCCAAGATGGTGAGTGGCATCAAATTGGTTGTCTCCTGAACAGTTTTTTCCATTATCCTGCGGATACAAGGAATTACACAGCAACCAGTAATTAATGCAAAAATGAGAACCCCCATAATGGCTGTCCTAACCTGTGCCAACATTTTCTGCCACCCACTCATCCACCCAAAGTATCGATCCCATGGGTCAGTGACACCTGAGTTCTGTTTCAGTTCCTCTGATAACTCATTAAGTTTCTGTATTGCCATTGTGACTTTACCATTTGGGCCAGTGTTGTCTGGGATGTAGGTGCAACAGGTGTCTTTGATCATTTTGTAAACACCTCCTTTCTCAGCTAGAATCATATCCAAAGCCATTCTATTCTGGAATGCCATAATGGAAGTGGGGCCTAACTGTGCTGCCAAACCTTTTACAGCATCTATGGTGAAGTTAACAAATCTCTGCTGGTTATAATAGATGTAATTTATCCAATCAACATTTTTTTATAGTTACTAGTGGCAATAGTGACTCAAATCCTGCTTTAACTTGGTCTCTGGCCTTGAACTCATCAAGTAGGTCATCTGTCTGGTCAGTCAGAGCATCCACGACATCCTTCATGGCTTAGGTGTCTCTCCTGGTACGGGAGCTTCCTTGCAATGCGATACGTGGATCCAAACAGGCTTTCCCTCTAGTTACACAGAGGTTGATGTCATCTGGGGCTCTTGGACAGGATCATCAAATCTGGCAGTGAGGAGAAAAACTCGAGAATGGACATTAGTTTTTGACCAATTCAATTACATAAGTGTTATGATTTGGTAGCTGAGGAGAGCAGGCAAAAAAAAAAAAAAAAAAGCAATACACCAGAGAGGTTGGAATCTATGGGATTGCAGTACCCTGACTAACCACCACAACTAAAGGCAGCCGTGGAGCGTTCCTACGTTGGTCCTAGACGCCTCGTCACAGCCTGAGAAGCTAACTACACCTAAAGATAGAAAAAGGAAAGCTATCTGCCCCGGAGCAGATCCCCAAAGAACATAGGAAGCCCCCAAACATGTAATGGCGGTTAGACAAGAGGAAATACAGACACAGACAGAAAATAGAATGAGCAAACGCTGGGGCCCAATCTGTCTAGATAGAAGAGGATAGGAAAGGCACTTACTGCAACCCAAAAAACCCTGAAAAGTACCAACTCTACTAATTACAAAAACACCTGAGATCACACGACCTCTACCACCTAAATTAGTTCTCTGGTGTAACAAAAACTAAACAGCAACCACTGAAAAAACTGGAAAAGGCAAATGAACAAACAGTGGCTGAACTAAACTGAGAGGAGCATAAGCCCCCCGAAGGGGACCCGGCAGACCCCCACACAGGGCCGCCATCAGGGCATTACAGCCCTTACTAATGTATGGGGCCCGGTGCTTTAGGGGGGCCCGCCCGCCGCCCGAGCACGCTGGCAGCACGGTCCGGCAGCAGGCGCAGCACTTCGCTGCTTTATATTCCCCACTGTCCCCAGTCCTGACCTCCTGGCTGGCAAATTAAATGGGCAGGCACTGTAGCTTTAAGCTACAGCCCGCCCTGATGCATCATGGTCCAGCCGTGACGTCACACGCTGCTCTGCTCCACTTCCTCATTCTGGAGCAGAGCGAGCAGCGTGTCACGTCGGTGTTCTGTGCCAGACACACACTGCCATCTGGCTGGGAGCGGCGGACCGGACCGGGTGCAGGCGGCAGGCAAGCTCAGCAGGGTGAGTAGTCTGTCGCAGGGGGGCCCGGCCAGGACAGCCGCAGCGCCAGCATCCACCACGCACCACCAACAGGGCCCAGGGCAGGAAGGGGGGGCCCAGCATCCACCAAATGGGCCCCCAGGGCAGGCGGGGGGGCCCGCAGGCGCAGCATCCAGCAACAGGGGGCCTGGGGACCCTGTTGGTGGATGCTGCCGGCCCCTCCTGCCTGCCCTGGGCTGGGGCCCTGTTGGATTGCTGCGTGTGGCCGCCCCCCCCTGCCTGCTCATCATATGGGGCATAAAATCTATGGAGCATCATATGGCGGCATAATCTTTGGAGCATCATATGGCGGCATAATCTATGGAGCGTCATATGGGGCATAAAATCTGTGGAGCATCATATGGCAGCATAATCTATGGAGCATCATATGGGGCATAAAATCTATGGAGCATCATATGGGGGCATATACATCTATGAGGCATCATATGGCGGCATAAAATCTATGGAGCATCATATTGCGGCATAATCTATGGGGCATCATATGGCGGCATAATCTTTGAGCATCATATGGCGGCATAATCTTTGGAGCATCATATGGCGGCATAATCTGTGGGGCATCATATGGCGGCATAATCTTTGGAGCATCATATGGCGGCATAATCTTTGGAGCATCATATGGCGGCATAATCTGTGGGGCATCATATGGCGGCATAATCTTTGGAGCATGATATGGGGCATAATCTATGGAGTATCGTATGGGGCATAAAATCTATGGAGCATCATATGGGGCATAAAATCTATAGAGCATCATATGGCGGCATAATCTTTGGAGCATCATATGGCGGCATAATCTATGGAGCGTCATATGGCGGCATAATCTTTGGAGCATCATATGGCGGCATAATCTTTGGAGCATCATATGTCGGCATAATCTATGGAGCATCATATGGGGCATAAAATCTATGGAGCATCATATGGCGGCATAATCTTTGGAGCATCATATGGCGGCATAATCTATGGAGCATCATATGGCGGCATAATCTTTGGAGCATCATATGGCGGCATAATCTTTGGAGCATCATATGGGGCATAAAATTTATGGAGCATCATATGGCGGCATAAAATCTATGGAGTATCATATGGGGGCATATACATCTATGGGGCATCATATGACGGCATAAAATCTATAGAGCATCATATGGGGGCATAAAATCTATGGAGCATCATATGGGGGTATAAAATCTATAGAGCATCATATGGGGCATAAAATCTATGGAGCATCATATGGGGGTATAAAATCTATGGGGCATCATATGGGGCATAAAATATATGGAGCATCTTATGGGGCATAACTTTTATGGAGCATTATATGGGGCCCATCATTAACTGAATACAATAATCTGCAATCAGAAATACAGTGTGTATATATATATATATATATATATATATATATATATATATATATATATGATTTCAATTAGTTAAAAAAAAATGTATGTGACACATTCCCTTGAAGAAAGATAATTAAAATATACAAAAAAAAAGTTACCGAATGTTTAAGAGGTTAGAGTAGAGTGGGGCCCTGCCAATAGATTCTACCTTGTCGTGGTAGGAAGAGCAAAATTCACCGCACACTACAATTGATTACTATGCAGAAAAATATTTTTATTTGAAAAATTATCCAATCCAAAAGAAGAAAGTGCCAGTGCCGTAATAATAATATGTACAATATACAGATACCCAACGTTTCGACCCTCCCGGATCTTAATCATGGGGTACTAGAGAAAAATAGAAGAAACATAGTGTGAGGCAATTATATACAGTGATTACATATATAACATATATACAGATATGGGCTGGATCATATATAATTGATTGCGAAAAATGTTATGTAGATAATAATCCAGAAAGTAGAATATATCGTTAAAGTACATATGGAGCATCATTATACAATCTCAACATGGAGATATACAGAGTAACGATTTATATAATCATAGTAGAACAAAAGCACAATGATATAAGAAACAAAGAAGTAGCGCATTTCTACCTTGTAAAATTAGTACAACAGAGATATGGCACATAGTAGAGGCAATAAATTCCTTGTAAATTCCCTTATAGCAGAGCCAGATGCTGCAGATAATATCAAAATGATTAATTAAATAAATATAGGGAAATAGGGGTCACCATCATTGAAATGTCAGAGATTACCTGCTGTGTACAAAGAGCAGGAGTTAAATGTATCCAGAATAGGGTAAAGTATGTCCTGAGTGGCGTCCTGATAGCCTGTACAGGGCAAATGGAACACAAATTATAGCCCATTATAGTGGCAGATGGAGTGGACTATTTACATGAAAACATACCTTTGGAGATGGATGAAATGAGAATATAGGCGGCGCACCTGCGCCCTGCCGTGTATAGAAAGTAGGGGTTAAATGTGCCCTGAACGGGGTTAAAACGTCCTGGATGGCGTCCACAGAGCCTACATGGGGTAAATGTGGCATAAGTTGCAGCCCAGAGTGATGGCAGATGGGGTGAACAGCTTTGAATCAAAGACATACCTTAAGAAGCGAATGTACAGGTTTACAGGCGGCGCTCCTGCGTTCTGCCTTGTCTGCTGGGTGACCAGGTGTATGGGAAGGGAGCAAATGGGGGTTTAAATGCGGCGCCGTGTACTGCCGGACCGGAAGTGCGTCATCCGGACCGGAAGTGACACGGCACAACATGATCTGATGTAATCGCGCATGCGCGATAGCGGTAGCGGCCGCCATGTTTTCGGTGGGAAAAGGCAAATATAAGCAGGACTATGAGAGACACTAATCTGTATAAGAGACAAAATCTAGGGGGAGGAGACTAGAGGCCTGCATGTGGCGCTGTGTCACTTCCGGTCCGGATGACGCACTTCCGGTCCAGCGGTACACGGCGCTGCATTTAAACCCCCATTTGCTCCCTTTCCATACACCTGGTCACCCAGCAGACAAGGCAGGGCGCAGGAGCGCCGCCTGTAAACCTGTACATTCGCTTCTTAAGGTATGTCTTTGATTAAAAGCGGTTCACCCCATCTGCCATCACTCTGGGCTGCAACTTATGCCACATTTACCCCATGTAGGCTCTGTGGACGCCATCCAGGACATGTTTTAACCCCGTCCAGGGCACATTTAACCCCTACTTTCTGTACACGGCAGGGCGCAGGTGCGCCGCCTATATTCTCATTTCATCCACCTCCAAAGGTATGTTTTCATGTAAATAGTCCACTCCATCTGCCACTATAATGGGCTATAATTTGTGTTCCATTTGCCCTGTACAGGCTATCAGGACGCCGCTCAGGACAGACTTTACCCTATTCTGGATACATTTAACTCCTGCTCTTTGTACACAGCAGGTAATCTCTGACATTTCAATGATGGTGACCCCTATTTCCCTATATTTATTTAATTAATCATTTTGATATTATCTGCAGCATCTGGCTCTGCTATAAGGGAATTTACAAGGAATTTATTGCCTCTACTATGTGCCATATCTCTGTTGTACTAATTTTACAACGGGAGAAATGCGCTACTTCTTTGTTTCTTATATCATTGTGCTTTTGTTCTACTATGATTATATAAATCGTTACTCTGTATATCTCCATGTTGAGATTGTATAATGATGCTCCATATGTACTTTAACGATATATTCTACTTTCTGGATTATTATCTACATGACATTTTTTTGCAATCAATTATATATGATCCAGCCCATATCTGTATATATGTTATATATGTATATGTAATCACTGTATATAATTGGCTCACACTATATTTCTTCTATTTTTCTCTAGTACCCCATGATTAAGATCCGGGAGGGTCGAAACGTTGGGTATCTGTATATTGTACATATTATTATTACGGCACTGGCACTTTCTTCTTTTGGATTGGATAATTTTTCAAATAAAAATATTTTTCTGCATAGTAATCAATTGTAGTGTGCGGCGAATTTTGCTCTTCCTATATTTGTTGGTGCCGCTTAGAACCAATTCACCAGCATCTCCTGTACACTAGACTTGAGTGCACACCATTTCACCCATATTACCTTGTCGTGGTGGCGGCTTAAAAAAATCTTTTGGTCAAAACAAAAGCTGATGTCTACGCATGTGATTTGATGTTAATGTGTCATTGGTGAGGGCGTGGTGCAGAAGTGGAGTTTTTCCAAGAAAAGGCGGAGGGATTTTGGATGGTTCGCGTGGTGGAGGAGGAGCTAGGGTGGAGGCGGAACTGGGGGTGGAGTCTCAAGGGGGGCCCCATAAATTTTGCCAGTATGGGGCCCCGAAATTCCTAGTGGCAGCCCTGCCCCCACAGAAGTGCAGGACAAAATGCAGGCACCAAAAATCTAAAAGAAGAAAATGTCTTATCTGTTAGCAGAAGATGCAGGCACGAAACAGCTTTTCTGGGTCTCTGGGAGTGTGCCTTATGCTAAACAGTGCAATAGGGAGTGTGTCATGCCATGGTTTGCGTGTCTCTTGGGCAATTTTTCAGCATTCTATTCTTAAGTGTTTCGTTCAGTTTTTCTACCTTCCTGCTGCTCTGGGGGTGGTAAGGAGTGTGTAGGCCTAAATCTGACCCTACTGCTAATCGGGTCGTGTGTCAGATTTGCTGTGAATGCGGGTCCCTGATCACTTTCTATCATTTCTGGAACCCCGTATCTGCACACTATTTTCCGAAAGTAGCTTCGTTGCAGTAGTCTTTGCTGACTTGGAAGGCTTCTGTTCATCTTGAAAATTCTTCTTTTGACCACAATGGCGTATTTGAATCCTTCACTTGGCGATATCTGGATGTGGTCTATCTGGATCCTTTGAAGCTGGTAGAGTGGTCTTTCCAGATGAGGTGAGGGGGACTTTCTTCCATACGTCCAGGCTTGCATTTGCCGCAGGTCAGACAGCTGCTGGTGAATTTGGCTGTTAGGGTGGAGATCCCTGAAGCGAAACAGTAAGCACCAATCAGATCATTCATCTGTGTCTCTGATATGTGGATGTGGGTCCATCTACCCATTGGACCACCATAGGGTGCATACTTTGTGGTAGGCAGAGTTTGAAGTCTATTATTGATAGCCTTCTTTCTTCACATGTTGCTTTTTTCGCATTCAGCTCTTCTTCTCCTTTTGGAGCTTGGTCTTGTAACTTCTTGAGCAGATTCCAGGACGTTTCTTTGTCAGGTTTCTTGTCTTCAGTCGTCATGTAGTAGCCGTCCGGCTCTACGACCTCTCCCACTTCTCCATGTTGTCTTCCTTTGGCTGCTTCTTTGGCTGCCATGTCCGCCATGTTATTGCCTCACGCCTCTTCTGTTTTCAGTTTTCCATGCACTTTGATTTTTCAAATTGCCACCATTTTGGAAGTTGGAGTACACCCAGCAGGTCCCTGAAGGCTCCATGATGCTTCACGTTGTCCCGTTTGCTGTGATGAAGTCCCTTGTAGCCCAGATGGGTCCAAAGTCGTGTGCTATGCCATGCGAGTACCTGTAGTCCGTGTAGATGTTTGCAGTCTTGCCTTCTGCCATCTGGCAGGCCTTCGTCAGCGCTATCAATTCTGCTTCCTGGGCTGACAGGCTAGGTGACAGACTTCTGGACCACAGGATTTCTTGATTGCTGGTCACTGCACTTCCTGTGTTGAAACTTCTTCTGGAGCCATCCAAGTATCCCCCTTGGGAGTGGGAGTAGAGTGGCCGGGCTGAGGACTGTAGGTCTGAAGACGGTGACATTATGAGACAAAGGCAATAGAGGCGCCACAAAGATGCCTGGCGGTGGAGAGATTATTGTTGGTTGAGCTTGATTGAAGATTGCCAAGATGTCATGTGGAGTGAGAGTTTCCAGTGGCTGTCCAAGAGTGATGTCAGCAACCTTGTCCAGGAGGGTGTGTGCTGCGGATACTGCCATCAGGCAGGAGGGTGCTCTTCTTGCAACTGGATCCAAGCGGGCTGAGAGGCAGCCTAAAAGTCTCTGTTTTCCCCCGTGAATCCGTGCCAGGACTCCAGTAGCATGACCTTCTTTCTTCCATCAGGTAGACGGAAAGACTTTTCATAGTCAGGTAGGCCTGGTATTGGCGCTGAGACTGTGGAGTTCTTCCAATCTCCTGAATGGGTTGAAGGCTGCGTCTGATAGAAGGAGCGGGGTTGCGTTGATGCAAGCGCACAGAGGCTGCATTAGGACTGAGGCATCAGGGATCCAGATTCTGCAATATGACACTAGACCAGGGAAGTCCTGCAGCATTCTTGGAGTTGTTGGGGGAGCCATCTTCTCCACAGTGGTCTTCCAGTCTTTTGACATGTGTTTCGTCTGGTGGGCAATACAGTGTCCCAGGGATGTAACTTGCTTCTGGCATCACTGGACTTTGTTCTTCCAGACCTTGCGTTGCTGTTCTTCCAGGTAGAGTAGGAGAGATAAGGAATAGGCTGTGCAGGTGTCGATGTCAACCACACAAAAGAGAAAGTCATCCACGTGTTGTAGAAGAGTGACTCTTGCATATTCTGCAATCCAGTTGACGAAGATGGAGGACATTGTCTTGGTGAAACTTGAAGGGCTTGTTTTGAGCACCTTGAGGCAACATTGTCCATATGCACTGCACTGGTGCGTGAAAGCAGGCCTCCAGGTGGAGGGGAAACACTGAAGAAGGTACTGGCCAGGTTGATCACCGTGAATACAGTTGCGGTGACTGGGACTCTTGAGAGCAGAGTGTGATGGTTCAGCACTGTTGGGGTTTCAAATACCGTAGCCTCTTTCGCGGCCTCCAGGCCTTGCACCATTCTGAACTCAGTGGGGTTTACAGTCTTTTTCTTCACTGTGGAAAGCTGGGATTGATTCCCATGGGCGAGGCAGCCCAGTTTGGCCTTGTCCTTCAGTATGCAGCAGGGGACTCCCATCTGCTGGTGCAGAGCTGGCGGGAAAACAAGCCGTCTACTAGGATCCACATCATGAGAGATGACGACCAGCTGGCTTTCTTGTTCTCCACCAAGACAGTTACTGTGTTAGCACCTGTTCTGGTCACAGGGGGTCTTCTTGTTGGGACGTCTCCTTAAACGGCTGCTTTTTTCTCAGCACGGGCCATCAGTAGTTTCTTTTTCTCCAGCTCGGTCTCAGGTCAGTATTTGTGCACAAGTTTGAAGAGCTGAGTGGCCTTTTGCCGGTCTAGGGCCTGGGTGAACTGGTTGATTGCAGGGGGCACCTCCTGGTGCTTGCAAAAGATGAACCTCTGGCGTTAGAGCTGGATGAGGTGTTGCCATTCCATGAAGCGAGTAGAGTCCTTCTTGAGTTGAATATCCTGGCCAATGTCAAAGTTCTCATGCCGTCTTCTTAGGCGAGTTCACTTAGACCTTCAGTTGGTCAGAGACATCTTGACTCTGGGTGATGGAGTGACTTTTCTGGTACTATGTCCAGCACCTCCTGTGATAGGTCTGCAGTGTGGTTGTTTGAGGTTCCTGTTTCTTCTTGGGTCAGGGGTGAAGAAAGTGTCATGGTCCCATCTTCCTGGAACACTCTGGTCGCTTTCAGCTTCTGCAGTAGGTCCACTCCCAATAGGTTGAGGGTGCAGGTTTTTTACACAACAAACTGGGACATGATGGAGTGTTCTGGCTGAGTCCACACGCTCAGGGGCTTCATAATCTGGAAATATCTGACTTGACCATCAATTCCCATGCAGGAAGCAGAAGATTCTGATAGGTAGGTGAGGTTGCGGAGTTCCACAAGAAAAGATATGACTACGCCATCCACTCTCAGGATATTGGTCCCACTGGTGGGTTCCTTGTGGACTTGGTGTGCTCTTGTCCTATGGACGGGGTTCTTCACTGCTTTCTGTGTTTCTTCCTTGGCTTGCTTCTCTAGACAAAGTGGTGGGTCGTAGGGGTTCTCTGCAGCGGTTCCGGTAATGGCCAAGCTTGCCACATTTGTAACACTTGACATTTCTTCTGTCTTTAAAACATGGTTGGCCATCTGGCTCTGAGACCACCATCAGGGGAGCTGTTTTGCGCACTCCTGGCTGGGATTCTATCCCTTTTGCGACTGTGAGAAGGGTGTCCATTGCTATTGACCTGTACTCAGGCCTAGCTACTATCAGTGGCTTTCTGATTGGTTCTCTCAGTCCATGCACAAAGGCCTGTGCCAACATCTGTCTGTGTATCTGATCATGAATATTGAAGCCCAAATCTTGAAACACTTGCATCACTCTGCCATGGAACTTCTCCACAGACTCTGTCTTGTCTTGACTCATGACATGTAGGCTGAGAGTTTGTCCTGTCGGTCTGCTTTTGGCCCATTCTCTGAGTTGCTCAATTAGCTTTGGTCCTGTCTCCCAGGCATACGCATCTAACTCTGCTGGATGCTTGAAGTGTTCTCTCATAATTGGCCAGAATGCATCACCTGCTTTTATTTCCATTACGGTCCAGAGATCAATCCAGGCTGCTGCATACGTTCGCTGGATCTGCTGCATTTTTTTTCAAAATAGCATGGGGTGTATCCCTGGGTCTGGCAGCATACTGATCACCTGGCTTGGGATGAAGGGCTCATAGGATGGTGCCTCTACCTGTCCTGCTCTATTGGTGCTTGTGTGTTTCCTTCCCTAGTATTGGGCAGCATGTGTGACGTTGCATCTTCATCTTCATCAGATAAGAAGTGACATGGTGTACTTGGAGCATACACTGGGTGAGATTTGGGCTTTAAAGTTGTCTTGCTGCATGGGGATTTCCCACTTCCTTGCTGAGGCTGCAGTGGATCAGTGTCATGGTTCCATGCTAGCAGCCCTGTAGCTATACCACCCCCCTGTGAAGCAAGCCCTAGCTGTGGACTGTTGTGTCTGGGGGCTACATGTAGCGTTTTGTGTAGGGAGATCTGCACTTTCTTCTCCTGATATAATGACTGGCAATGTTTGTACTGTGCTTGGGATAGACAAGGTGCCCTGTGCTGGAAACACTGAATACAGGGACACCACATTGCTTGGATTGGGCGTTGACCCAGTTGATGACGAAGTAGAAAAAAGAGGAAGAGAAGGGAGGTGTGAGGGAGGAGCGAGAGAAAGAGGAGGGGAGGGAGAGAAGAGTGAAAGGGGGAAAAGAGAGAAAGATGGAGGAGAGAGAGAGAAGAAAGATGGAGGGGGAGAAGTAGAAGAAGATGAAGAACAAGATTTGAGAGTTGGAGAGGAAGAGATAGAAGAAGAGGAAGATGAAGAAAATGGATGTGTCAGAGATGTGATGGAGGGAAAAGAAGGAATGAGAGGGATGGCAGCGAGGAAAGAGGAGAAAAGTCTGAAGAAGAAAGAGAAAGGGACTGAGAGAAGAAAAAGGAGAGGGTGTCCCCCCTGTGACTCTTGAGAAGGGATGGTTGAAACAAAAATGCCTTCTCCCTGTGGAGAGAGGCGGGGAGCGTTTTTCCCTGTACAAGGCTCCTTACTCAATGAGAGCAGCCTACACCTGTCCCGTGTCTCCACATGATGGACATGTGATGTGTGTGACTCTGAATTCTGCTCTTGTGACATGTCAGTGATCTTTTTCTCACAGATGATTTAACACCTTTTCAAACTTATTCACATAAAAAAAAAATATATATATATATTTCCTCGCCGAATGCCCGACGGGAGGGGCTACTCAGACCACTGCGTAGTTTGTGTCTGCTCTCTCCCTCAGCCTGTAATTCTCCTTATCTATGTGACCTTGTTCTAAAGCAAGCTTGTAGAAAAAAAAAATGGCTGGAGAAATAAAGCTCTAAAATAAATTGCTTAGAGAAAAAATCTCTCCAAAATCATTTAAAAATGTACTTAAAAGAAAAATTTTAAAAAACAAAAAGTTAGATTTAGTAAAAAAAACTCTAGAAAAAGAAAAGAAAAAAAAAATAAATAAATTCACCAAAAAGGGGAGAAAAGAAAAACCGTATTAATCATAAAACTCTGAAAAACAACCCTTGTTACTAAAACAGCTAATTAAAAATCTCTGAAATGTCAGCTGGCTGCTTCCCCCCTCCCTTCCTTATATCTCTGCTTGCTGTCTCTATAGGCACTGAAATCACGTAACAAAAAAAAAAAAAAAAAAAATTATTATTCCTCAGAATAGCAAAAAATGAATATAGTTCAGTCTGAATGCCTGAGAATTTTCACATTAAAACCTGTAGCCAAAAAACTAGCTTAAAAAAATAAAAATCAAAGCCAAGAAACAGAATGCCTGATAACGTGATTAGCAGAGGAGGGGGGGTCAAAGGGGTTTTCTCGCTGCTGCAGCCAGCACACTGCTCTGAATGAGTTACTGACAGAGCGCACGGAGATGTGATTTAAAGCGACAGTACCTGATACAGACAATGAGACAGACACCCGGGAGAATACGAATCCCTCTTTTGATGATCTGTGACACATACAAGCTGCTCTGGTAACTGATAACTCACCAATTGCACTGAGCGCGGTGAAGCTCAAGGTTCTATCGCTCTGTATCGTACGCCCTGGCTGGTGCGCCGGTCACAGTAATCTGCAATAGCCTTCATCAAAATTCTCACTATCCACATCTGATTTGACTGGGATGGCCTCCCGGTGCGTGGACAATTATTGTGAGAACTTATCCAAACAAAGCTTCTGCCCTTCACGTCTGATTTGACTGGGATGGCCTCCCAGTGTGTGAAAGTTTACTGCAGAAACTTAACCGAACAAAGCCCTCGCTTCCACAACTGGATTTTTTGGGATAACCTCCCTCCAATGTGTGAAGAATATCTGCGTGGACTTATCCAAAACAAAGCTCCCGCCCTCCAGTCTGATTTGACTGGGATGGCCTCCCGGTGCGTGAAAGTTTACTGCGGGAACTTATGCAGCAATTTGTCTTTTGCTATACAGCCCCAGAGATCAGCAAGCAAAAACACAGTCACCGTTCCAACTTTCTCCCGGTTCACATAAAACATGAAACATATACAGCACAGCAGCAACCAACTGGCTTATATCCCAGGGCTTTTGGATAAGGGTATGGACTTTTTACACAACCTGGGAATGCGGTGATGACCACGTCCGACCGGCTGGAAGTGTAGGCTAGGACTAGGCACAGGGAACATTCAGGTAAGATGACAAAGTTTTCTTACCTTACTGATGGAGCTGCAGTCTCCGTCCCGTGTGCCAAGGCCAGGGCCAACACCCCCGTCTCTCCGGTCGGCCGAGTCCTCGTGCGTTTCGTCCAATGCCCCAACTGATATGGAAATTTAAATTAGGATAAAAATATCCTGTGTTTGCTGCTTGCCATGTCCAAATCTCTATATAATGTCTTTTTGAGCGCTCAGAACGAAATGAGGACTGTCCACACGAAAGTGTCAGTATAACAGTTGTCAAAGACATACATTTATTATTCATTCAAGGTTTTATACGTTTACAAAAAGGGGCTGGTTAGTCAATTAACATACAATTAAAAGCTGCTAGATTATTGGCTGTTCTAGTGTAAATATGATAATTATGATAATCATGATTAAAAGAGCTGAAGTTGCAGAATTATTGTTTATATTCTTGTGACCTAGTTGTCTTGCATAACTATAATGTAAACAACAGATATCTAATAGGACTTTTTGTACTTCATGCATTTGTTCCTTTACGAAGGCCTCTTATGAAGGCCAGATTTCTTTAAAACGACTGATTATAGCTGGCCTAGAAATATGTGAGCACAGGGTTTTTTAGCAAGTGAGATCTATCTAACTGTGAACTGTGAATACATATATGTGAATATACTTTGAATATATGGAATACATATATATTTCCATGACAATAGCATTATATAATGTAATCCTATATATTGATATGGGGAATAGCTTAAACTGTCATTTTACATAATATTAAACAGAATGGGAAAATTAAGGTATTCACGGGTGTGAGTATTGTGATGTTATATATTATAAAATGTCACATAGCTTGTGAAATAGCAAGGATGGTTATACAGTCAGGCATCTGATATTCAGAGTATATATGGACAGCGAAAAATGTTCATATAAGAATGCAGAGTAAAAAGAGGCACCTGTAAATATCAAGAAAAAGTAAGCCGGGGTAAAACAAGGTTACATGAAAGAGAGTAAATCGTATTCACGATTGATGCCCCTGGGTGATAGAGTATCCAGGGTGTGTATCCAATAAGCCTCTCTCTTTTTTAATTGACGTATGCGATCGCCGCCTCGTCGTGAATGTGGTATCTGTTCCAGAATTTGAAATTTAAGTTGGGCTATAGTGTGTCCCATTGTGATGAAATGATATGGGATGGGGAGTAAAGTGTTTTTACACCTTATGGTCGATTTGTGTTTTGAAATGCGATGTTTCACTGGTTGGCTTGTCTCTCCCACATATAGTAGCCCGCACGGGCACTTTATCACGTATATCACGAAGGCGGTGTCACAGGTGAAAAAACCACGGACTTTGAACGTTTTTCCCGTATGGGGATGATAAATGGTCTCACCCTGAGTACATTGTTACATTGGGTGCATCCCAAGCAAGGAAATGTGCCGATTTTAGGTCTTTTCAGAAATTGTTGTGAAGTTACAGGTTTTTTGGGGCCTAGATCGGCTCTAATCAGGGAATCTCTCAAGTTGGGAGCACGACGGAAACATGGGAGAAAAGGTTTAGAAAATTCTCTGATGTCAGGATGTGCTGTCTGTAGGAGTGGCCAATGTTGGCGAATAGATTTATGTAGGATATACGCGTAAGGATGGTAATGATGTACAAAAGCAATCCTACCCCCCGTATCTGGTTTAGTGCGAGTTGCAGTAGATTTAGAGTGGTCCAAAATTGCTTGTGGGTATCCCTGTCGCGAAATTTGGAATTCATCTCTGAGAGACGAGTTTCTTGGATAGTGTGGTCTGAAACTATCCTTTTAACCCGGTGGAATTGGGATGTCGGGATGGATTTTTTCATAGCTGTCGGGTGGAAGCTATTAAAGTGAAGTAAACTGTTGCGATCTGTCGGTTTCACATAAAGATCGGTGGATAGATAGCCTCTCATATCTTTTATCACCACTGTGTCCAGGAAGTTAATCCTGGAATTGTCATGAGAAATGGTGAAGCTAAGGCCGGGCCAGGAACAATTCAGGAACTGGTGAAAAGTTGCTAGGGACTCGAACGTGCCCCCCCATATGCAGAAGACATCGTCTATATAGCGTTTCCAAATGATCGCGTTGTCCTGAAAAAGGGAATTCGTGTAGATTGATGTCTCCTCAAAATGGGCCATATAGCAATTTGCATAGGGGGGTGCTACGTTCGAGCCCATCGCGGTTCCCCGTATCTGTAGGTAGAAGTCATCCTGGAACATAAAATAATTGTGTTTGAGTACAATGGTTAAGAGGTCCAGACAAAGAGCAGTCTCTGCTGGGTTGAGGTCAGACGTTTCTAGAAGACGTTGGACAGATCGTATACCATTCTCATGAGGTATAGAGGTGTAAAGATCTTTTACATCAAAGGTGACTAGTAAGGAGTTGACCGGAACTTGATCAATGGTACGGATCATGTCCAGAAAGGCCCCAGTATCCAAGATGTAGGATTTACTTGTTTTTATTAAAGGGGTAAGAATTTTTTCTAGGTAAATTGCTAGTGGCGAAAGAATGGAATCCGAGGCGGCTACAATGGGCCTACCAGGAGGTTGTTGTAGGTCCTTATGGATTTTGGGGAGTATGTAGAATACAGGAATGATGGGGTTATGAGAGATCAAAAACTCATGTTTTTTTTTGTCCAGGATGCCTGTACCACAATGTTGTAGAAGAATGTCACTAATGTGTGCTCGTATGTCATTAGTGGATCACGGGGTAGTTTCTGATAAATGGTGATGTCCTCAAGTTGGCGGAGGGCCTCAAAGATGTAGTATGAGCGGTCCATCACGACAATGGCACCACCCTTGTCGGCAGGCTTGATGATGATATTTTTATCATCTTGTAAGGATTTTAAAGCATGGTGGTCAGTTGCCGTGAGGTTATGTGGATAATGTAGTTTGCCTTTTTCCATGTCAGACTTGAGACTATGGAATGAGGAATTGATAAAGTCGATAAAGGTTTCGAGGGCATTCGAACCCAGGGGTGGCCTAAATAAACTTTTTGTCCTAAGACCCAAGGTGGTCACTGAGAGGCGTCCAGGTTCACTGGAAGATTGTGTAGGTGTAGGTGCGGGAGATTTAGAAAAGTATACACGCAATCTTAGGGAACGGAAAAACCGTTGTAAGTCCATCTCAAGTTCAAATGTCCCATATTTGTATGAGGGGCAGAAAGAAAGTCCTTTTTGTAGAACATGGTATTCTGCGATGCTCAAGGTCCTGGATGAGATGTTAATGACGAGAGGGCACATACCTGGGAACGAGTTGTCCGTATCTGATTCGCATTGTCCCTTCGGTCTGTGCCCCCGTCTGGTCCTCTTCGTCGTGTTTGCCGTCTTCGTGGGCCTAAAAAAGGAATGGAAGCAGAAGAGGGGCCACCTCTGTCCTGTTCTGAGCCGGAGGTGGAGGCATCTGTTGAGGATCTTTGGCCTGATCGGGAGGAGATGCGCCATGAAGAGGGTCTATCTCTCCACTTGTAAACACGGTTGAGGTTATAGTCTTCTAAGTCCCGGGCAAATTTCTGTCGTTTGCGATCCTCTATGTCCTTTCTGTGTTGGACTATGTTGGTATTTATCTGGGATTTTAGTGAAGAGATTTCCTCAGATGTCCCGTGGAGGATAATTGTGCCTCAATAGAACGTACTTGCTCGTTGCTGGTGATTAAAGCCTTCTGCAGATGTTCTACAGTTAAAAGCATGAGGTCGAAAGAGCACTTATTAAGTATTTGTTCATATTTGTGACAATAATCAGTAGAATCCGAAAAGAGAGTGTGACGAAGTGGTACTCGTAAGCCCCGTGGGATTCTCTGAACTCTAATATATTCGGTGATGGTGGCACAATGTAATTCTAAATTCGTGCGGTGGCGTAATTCTCTCTCTAGATCCCGCCCCCGGGTTTCCCTAGGGGGAGCCTGGAGAAAATCGCTTGAAAGGGTGGTCTGAGCTAGGATGCTCGCTGTCTCATCAGCATTATATGAGAAGGTAAGAGGAGCTTGTGACATGACCGAAATGGCGTGCTACACGTATAGGTATATCATGTGAAAAGGTAACCGTGTGCACAGCCAAAGAGAGAGGTGCCCGAGTAGGTTCCCACACCGTAACTAAATATGAAATGAACTCGGCACTCAACTTATGTGTATGAGATATAAGGTTTTTATTCACAGTAGTAGCGAAACGTTTCGGTCCTATATCATGGACCTTCATCAGTCACTACATTTATAACAAAAAAGGAAAAAGGATAATATTAACATCAAAAGTGAAAAAAAAGTATATACATATAGCAACTTGGTCATTTCAGAGCGAGAAATAGGGAAAAATTATTTCAGATCCAATGCTAGAGAGATCAGGGAGAGGTCATAGATCAGAGTAAAATAGAGGTATCAGAAACAACGACAAGAGTGGGGACATACCACAAACTACTGCATAAAGGGTTAATCCACAATGGGAAAAGGAGAAGCTGGATGCAGCTGTAAAGTGAAAATAGGAATATAATGCGTGCTGTTGCAAGATACAAACGGTCTATGTGCATAGAGATATACATATGAAACATACCCAGTGGTGGTAGATAAGAATGAAGCCAAATGTCTCTATTTGAGCCGATATCCTGAAAAAATGGCCAGGTGTAAGTATCTGGATAATGGAAGAGCAGTGTGACCGCAGCATGTGTCAGAGACTGACCTGTGGGATAAAGTCCAGCGGTGAATGTGATCTCTGCATGGGACGCGGTGTCCACCGCAAGTCTGAGTGCAGGGATAGCTGAAATCAGCATGTATAAGAAAGGAAGAGGCGGGACTAAGCGTCAGTGAGAGCACAGAGCGTCAGACAGGAAGTGAGGTGGCAGGAAATCAATGGATGTGAGTTCCACCACTAATAGTTTGCGTTCCAGTGGGTGCTTAGGAACTGGAGGACGTCCCACAGATGGGAGGAGTAGAAAGGACGACGTGCTGAAGAAGTTGTTGTGGGATATAAACATCAGAGTGGCGTGGCAGCATATTAGTATTAATACAGGCGGCTCTGAAGAGGAAAGAGAGACATATTAATAAAAGCACAACATGTTATAGCATTATATAATGTAATCCTATATATTGATATGGGGAATAGCTTAAACTGTCATTTTACATAATATTAAACAGAATGGGAAAATTAAGGTATTCACGGGTGTGAGTATTGTGATGTTATATATTATAAAATGTCACATAGCTTGTGAAATAGCAAGGATGGTTATACAGTCAGGCATCTGATATTCAGAGTATATATGGACAGCGAATAATGTTCATATAAGAATGCAGAGTAAAAAGAGGCACCTGTAAATATCAAGAAAAAGTAAGCCGGGTAAAACAAGGTTACATGAAAGAGAGTAAATCGTATTCACGATTGAGGCCCCTGGGTGATAGAGTATCCAGGGTGTGTATCCAATAAGCCTCTCTCTTTTTTAATTGTCGTATGCGATCGCCGCCTCGTCGTGAATGTGGTATCTGTTCCAGAATTTGAAATTTAAGTTGGGCTATAGTGTGTCCCATTGTGATGAAATGATATGGGATGGGGAGTAAAGTGTTTTTACACCTTATGGTCGATTTGTGTTTTGAAATGCGATGTTTCACTGGTTGGCTTGTCTCTCCCACATATAGTAGCCCGCACGGCACTTTATCACGTATATCACGAAGGCGGTGTCACAGGTGAAAAAACCACGGACTTTGAACGTTTTTCCCGTATGGGGATGATAAATGGTCTCACCCCTGAGTACATTGTTACATTGGGTGCATCCCAAGCAAGGAAACGTGCCGATTTTAGGTCTTTTCAGAAATTGTTGTGAAGTTACAGTTTTTTTGGGGCCTAGATCGGCTCTAATCAGGGAATCTCTCAAGTTGGAGCACGACGGAAACATGGGAGAAAAGGTTTAGAAAATTCTCTGATGTCAGGATGTGCTGTCTGTAGGAGTGGCCAATGTTGGCGAATAGATTTATGTAGGATATACGCGTAAGGATGGTAATGATGTACAAAAGCAATCCTACCCCCCGTATCTGGTTTAGTGCGAGTTGCAGTAGATTTAGAGCGGTCCAAAATTGCTTGTGGGTATCCCCTGTCGCGAAATTTGGAATTCATCTCTGAGAGACGAGTTTCTTGGATAGTGTGGTCTGAAACTATCCTTTTAACCCGGTGGAATTGGGATGTCGGGATGGATTTTTTCATAGCTGTCGGGTGGAAGCTATTAAAGTGAAGTAAACTGTTGCGATCTGTCGGTTTCACATAAAGATCGGTGGATAGATAGCCTCTCATATCTTTTATCACCACTGTGTCCAGGAAGTTAATCCTGGAATTGTCATGAGAAATGGTGAAGCTAAGGCCGGGCCAGGAACAATTCAGGAACTGGTGAAAAGTTGCTAGGGACTCGAACGTGCCCCCCCATATGCAGAAGACATCGTCTATATAGCGTTTCCAAATGATCGCGTTGTCCTGAAAAAGGGAATTCGTGTAGATTGATGTCTCCTCAAAATGGGCCATATAGCAATTTGCATAGGGGGGTGCTACGTTCGAGCCCATCGCGGTCCCCCGTATCTGTAGGTAGAAGTCATCCTGGAACATAAAATAATTGTGTTTGAGTACAATGGTTAAGAGGTCCAGACAAAGAGCAGTCTCTGCTGGGTTGAGGTCAGACGTTTCTAGAAGACGTTGGACAGATCGTATACCATTCTCATGAGGTATAGAGGTGTAAAGATCTTTTACATCAAAGGTGACTAGTAAGGAGTTGACCGGAACTTGATCAATGGTACGGATCATGTCCAGAAAGGCCCCAGTATCCAAGATGTAGGATTTACTTGTTTTGATTAAAGGGGTAAGAATTTTTTCTAGGTAAATTGCTAGTGGCGAAAGAATGGAATCCGAGGCGGCTACAATGGGCCTACCAGGAGGTTGTTGTAGGTCCTTATGGATTTTGGGGAGTATGTAGAATACAGGAATGATGGGGTTATGAGAGATCAAAAACTCATGTTTTTTTTGTCCAGGATGCCTGTACCACAATGTTGTAGAAGAGTGTCACTAATGTGTGCTCGTATGTCATTAGTGGGATCACGGGGTAGTTTCTGATAAATGGTGATGTCCTCAAGTTGGCGGAGGGCCTCAAAGATGTAGTATGAGCGGTCCATCACGACAATGGCACCACCCTTGTCGGCAGGCTTGATGATGATATTTTTATCATCTTGTAAGGATTTTAAAGCATGGTGGTCAGTTGCCGTGAGGTTATGTGGATAATGTAGTTTGCCTTTTTCCATGTCAGACTTGAGACTATGGAACGAGGAATAGATAAAGTCGATAAAGGTTTCGAGGGCATTCGAACCCAGGGGTGGCCTAAATAAACTTTTTGTCCTAAGACCCAAGGTGGTCACTGAGAGGCGTCCAGGTTCACTGGAAGATTGTGTAGGTGTAGGTGCGGGAGATTTAGAAAAGTATACACGCAATCTTAGGGAACGGAAAAACCGTTGTAAGTCCATCTCAAGTTCAAATGTCCTATATTTGTATGAGGGGCAGAAAGAAAGTCCTTTTTGTAGAACATGGTATTCTGCGATGCTCAAGGTCCTGGATGAGATGTTAATGACGAGAGGGCACATACCTGGGAACGAGTTGTCCGTATCTGATTCGCATTGTCCCTTCGGTCTGTGCCCCCGTCTGGTCCTCTTCGTCGTGTTTGCCGTCTTCGTGGGCCTAAAAAAGGAATGGAAGCAGAAGAGGGGCCACCTCTGTCCTGTTCTGAGCCGGAGGTGGAGGCATCTGTTGAGGATCTTTGGCCTGATCGGGAGGAGATGCGCCATGAAGAGGGTCTATCTCTCCACTTGTAAACACGGTTGAGGTTATAGTCTTCTAAGTCCCGGGCAAATTTCTGTCGTTTGCGATCCTCTATGTCCTTTCTGTGTTGGACTATGTTGGTATTTATCTGGGATTTTAGTGAAGAGATTTCCTCAGGTGTCCCCGTGGAGGATAATTGTGCCTCAATAGAACGTACTTGCTCGTTGCTGGTGATTAAAGCCTTCTGCAGATGTTCTACAGTTAAAAGCATGAGGTCGAAAGAGCACTTATTAAGTATTTGTTCATATTTGTGACAATAATCAGTAGAATCCGAAAAGAGAGTGTGACGAAGTGGTACTCGTAAGCCCCGTGGGATTCTCTGAACTCTAATATATTCGGTGATGGTGGCACAATGTAATTCTAAATTCGTGCGGTGGCGTAATTCTCTCTCTAGATCCCGCCCCCGGGTTTCCCTAGGGGGAGCCTGGAGAAAATCGCTTGAAAGGGTGGTCTGAGCTAGGATGCTCGCTGTCTCATCAGCATTATATGAGAAGGTAAGAGGAGCTTGTGACATGACCGAAATGGCGTGCTACACGTATAGGTATATCATGTGAAAAGGTAACCGTGTGCACAGCCAAAGAGAGAGGTGCCCGAGTAGGTTCCCACACCGTAACTAAATATGAAATGAACTCGGCACTCAACTTATGTGTATGAGATATAAGGTTTTTATTCACAGTAGTAGCGAAACGTTTCGGTCCTATATCATGGACCTTCATCAGTCACTACATTTATAACAAAAAAGGAAAAAGGATAATATTAACATCAAAAGTGAAAAAAAGTATATACATATAGCAACTTGGTCATTTCAGAGCGAGAAATAGGGAAAAATTATTTCAGATCCAATGCTAGAGAGATCAGGGAGAGGTCATAGATCAGAGTAAAATAGAGGTATCAGAAACAACGACAAGAGTGGGGACATACCACAAACTACTGCATAAAGGGTTAATCCACAATGGGAAAAGGAGAAGCTGGATGCAGCTGTAAAGTGAAAATAGGAATATAATGCGTGCTGTTGCAAGATACAAACGGTCTATGTGCATAGAGATATACATATGAAACATACCCAGTGGTGGTAGATAAGAATGAAGCCAAATGTCTCTATTTGAGCCGATATCCTGAAAAAATGGCCAGGTGTAAGTATCTGGATAATGGAAGAGCAGTGTGACCGCAGCATGTGTCAGAGACTGACCTGTGGGATAAAGTCCAGCGGTGAATGTGATCTCTGCATGGGACGCGGTGTCCACCGCAAGTCTGAGTGCAGGGATAGCTGAAATTAGCATGTATAAGAAAGGAAGAGGCGGGACTAAGCGTCAGTGAGAGCACAGAGCGTCAGACAGGAAGTGAGGTGGCAGGAAATCAATGGATGTGAGTTCCACCACTAATAGTTTGCGTTCCAGTGGGTGCTTAGGAACTGGAGGACGTCCCACAGATGGGAGGAGTAGAAAGGACGACGTGCTGAAGAAGTTGTTGTGGGATATAAACATCAGAGTGGCGTGGCAGCATATTAGTATTAATACAGGCGGCTCTGAAGAGGAAAGAGAGACATATTAATAAAAGCACAACATGTTATAGCATTATATAATGTAATCCTATATATTGATATGGGGAATAGCTTAAACTGTCATTTTACATAATATTAAACAGAATGGGAAAATTAAGGTATTCACGGGTGTGAGTATTGTGATGTTATATATTATAAAATGTCACATAGCTTGTGAAATAGCAAGGATGGTTATACAGTCAGGCATCTGATATTCAGAGTATATATGGACAGCGAATAATGTTCATATAAGAATGCAGAGTAAAAAGAGGCACCTGTAAATATCAAGAAAAAGTAAGCCGGGGTAAAACAAGGTTACATGAAAGAGAGTAAATCGTATTCACGATTGAGGCCCTGGGTGATAGAGTATCCAGGGTGTGTATCCAATAAGCCTCTCTCTTTTTTAATTGACGTATGCGATCGCCGCCTCGTCGTGAATGTGGTATCTGTTCCAGAATTTGAAATTTAAATTGGGCTATAGTGTGTCCCATTGTGATGAAATGATATGGGATGGGGAGTAAAGTGTTTTTACACCTTATGGTCGATTTGTGTTTTGAAATGCGATGTTTCACTGGTTGGCTTGTCTCTCCCACATATAGTAGCCCGCACGGGCACTTTATCACGTATATCACGAAGGCGGTGTCACAGGTGAAAAAACCACGGACTTTGAACGTTTTTCCCGTATGGGGATGATAAATGTTCTCACCCTGAGTACATTGTTACATTGGGTGCATCCCAAGCAAGGAAATGTGCCGATTTTAGGTCTTTTCAGAAATTGTTGTGAAGTTACAGGTTTTTTGGGGCCTAGATCGGCTCTAATCAGGGAATCTCTCAAGTTGGGAGCACGACGGAAACATGGGAGAAAAGGTTTAGAAAATTCTCTGATGTCAGGATGTGCTGTCTGTAGGAGTGGCCAATGTTGGCGAATAGATTTATGTAGGATATACGCGTAAGGATGGTAATGATGTACAAAAGCAATCCTACCCCCGTATCTGGTTTAGTGCGAGTTGCAGTAGATTTAGAGCGGTCCAAAATTGCTTGTGGGTATCCCCTGTCGCGAAATTTGGAATTCATCTCTGAGAGACGAGTTTCTTGGATAGTGTGGTCTGAAACTATCCTTTTAACCCGGTGGAATTGGGATGTCGGGATGGATTTTTTCATAGCTGTCGGGTGGAAGCTATTAAAGTGAAGTAAACTGTTGCGATCTGTCGGTTTCACATAAAGATCGGTGGATAGATAGCCTCTCATATCTTTTATCACCACTGTGTCCAGGAAGTTAATCCTGGAATTGTCATGAGAAATGGTGAAGCTAAGGCCGGGCCAGGAACAATTCAGGAACTGGTGAAAAGTTGCTAGGGACTCGAACGTGCCCCCCCATATGCAGAAGACATCGTCTATATAGCGTTTCCAAATGATCGCGTTGTCCTGAAAAAGGGAATTCGTGTAGATTGATGTCTCCTCAAAATGGGCCATATAGCAATTTGCATAGGGGGGTGCTACGTTCGAGCCCATCGCGGTTCCCCGTATCTGTAGGTAGAAGTCATCCTGGAACATAAAATAATTGTGTTTGAGTACAATGGTTAAGAGGTCCAGACAAAGAGACTTTATCCCACAGGTCAGTCTCTGACACATGCTGCGGTCACACTGATCTTCCATTATCCAGATACTTACACCTGGCCATTTTTTCAGGATATCGGCTCAAATAGAGATATTTGGCTTCATTCTTATCTACCACCACTGGGTATGTTTCATATGTATATCTCTATGCACATAGACCGTTTGTATCTTGCAACAGCACGCATTATATTCCTATTTTCACTTTACAGCTGCATCCAGCTTCTCCTTTTCCCATTGTGGATTAACCCTTTATGCAGTAGTTTGTGGTATGTCCCCACTCTTGTCGTTGTTTCTGATACCTCTATTTTACTCTGATCTATGACCTCTCCCTGATCTCTCTAGCATTGGATCTGAAATAATTTTTCCCTATTTCTCGCTCTGAAATGACCAAGTTGCTATATGTATATACTTTTTTTCACTTTTGATGTTAATATTATCCTTTTTCCTTTTTTGTTATAAATGTAGTGACTGATGAAGGTCCATGATATAGGACCGAAACGTTTCGCTACTACTGTGAATAAAAACCTTATATCTCATACACATAAGTTGAGTGCCGAGTTCATTTCATATTTAGTTACGGTGTGGGAACCTACTCGGGCACCTCTCTCTTTGGCTGTGCACACGGTTACCTTTTCACATGATATACCTATACGTGTAGCACGCCATTTCGGTCATGTCACAAGCTCCTCTTACCTTCTCATATAATGCTGATGAGACAGCGAGCATCCTAGCTCAGACCACCCTTTCAAGCGATTTTCTCCAGGCTCCCCCTAGGGAAACCCGGGGGCGGGATCTAGAGAGAGAATTACGCCACCGCACGAATTTAGAATTACATTGTGCCACCATCACCGAATATATTAGAGTTCAGAGAATCCCACGGGGCTTACGAGTACACTTCGTCCCACTCTCTTTTCGGATTCTACTGATTATTGTCACAAATATGAACAAATACTTAATAAGTGCTCTTTCGACCTCATGCTTTTAACTGTAGAACATCTGCAGAAGGCTTTAATCACCAGCAACGAGCAAGTACGTTCTATTGAGGCACAATTATCCTCCACGGGGACACCTGAGGAAATCTCTTCACTAAAATTCCAGATAAATACCAACATAGTCCAACACAGAAAGGACATAGAGGATCGCAAACGACAGAAATTTGCCCGGGACTTAGAAGACTATAACCTCAACCGTGTTTACAAGTGGAGAGATAGACCCTCTTCATGGCGCATCTCCTCCCGATCAGGCCAAAGATCCTCAACAGATGCCTCCACCTCCGGCTCAGAACAGGACAGAGGTGGCCCCTCTTCTGCTTCCATTCCTTTTTTAGGCCCACGAAGACGGCAAACACGACGAAGAGGACCAGACGGGGGCACAGACCGAAGGGACAATGCGAATCAGATACGGACAACTCGTTCCCAGGTATGTGCCCTCTCGTCATTAACATCTCATCCAGGACCTTGAGCATCGCAGAATACCATGTTCTACAAAAAGGACTTTCTTTCTGCCCCTCATACAAATATAGGACATTTGAACTTGAGATGGACTTACAATGGTTTTTCCGTTCCCTAAGATTGCGTGTATACTTTTCTAAATCTCCCGCACCTACACCTACACAATCTTCCATTGAACCTGGACGCCTCTCAGTGACCACCTTGGGTCTTAGGACAAAAAGTTTATTTAGGCCACCTCTGGGTTCGAATGCCCTCGAAACCTTTATCGACTTTATCAATTCCTCATTCCATAGTCTCAAGTCTGACATGGAAAAAGGCAAACTACATTATCCACATAACCTCACGGCAACTGACCACCATGCTTTAAAATCCTTACAAGATGATAAAAATATCATCATCAAGCCTGCCGACAAGGGTGGTGCCATTGTCGTGATGGACCGCTCATACTACATCTTTGAGGCCCTCCGCCAACTTGAGGACATCACCATTTATCAGAAACTACCCCGTGATCCCACTAATGACATACGAGCACACATTAGTGACACTCTTCTACAACATTGTGGTACAGGCATCCTGGACAAAAAAACCCATGAGTTTTTGATCTCTCATAACCCCATCATTCCTGTATTCTACATACTCCCCAAAATCCATAAGGACCTACAACAACCTCCTGGTAGGCCCATTGTAGCCGCCTCGGATTCCATTCTTTCGCCACTAGCAATTTACCTAGAAAAAATTCTTACCCCTTTAATAAAAACAAGTAAATCCTACATCTTGGATACTGGGGCCTTTCTGGACATGATCCGTACCATTGATCAAGTTCCGGTCAACTCCTTACTAGTCACCTTTGATGTAAAAGATCTTTACACCTCTATACCTCATGAGAATGGTATACGATCTGTCCAACGTCTTCTAGAAACGTCTCACCTCAACCCAGCAGAGACTGCTCTTTGTCTGGACCTCTTAACCATTGTACTCAAACACAATTATTTTATGTTCCAGGATGACTTCTACCTACAGATACGGGGAACCGCGATGGGCTCGAACGTAGCACCCCCCTATGCAAATTGCTATATGGCCCATTTTGAGGAGACATCAATCTACACGAATTCCCTTTTTCAGGACAACGCGATCATTTGGAAACGCTATATAGACGATGTCTTCTGCATATGGGGGGGCACGTTCGAGTCCCTAGCAACTTTTCACCAGTTCCTGAATTGTTCCTGGCCCGGCCTTAGCTTCACCATTTCTCATGACAATTCCAGGATTAACTTCCTGGACACAGTGGTGATAAAAGATATGAGAGGCTATCTATCCACCGATCTTTATGTGAAACCGACAGATCGCAACAGTTTACTTCACTTTAATAGCTTCCACCCGACAGCTATGAAAAAATCCATCCCGACATCCCAATTCCACCGGGTTAAAAGGATAGTTTCAGACCACACTATCCAAGAAACTCGTCTCTCAGAGATGAATTCCAAATTTCGCGACAGGGAATACCCACAAGCAATTTTGGACCGCTCTAAATCTACTGCAACTCGCACTAAACCAGATACGGGGGGTAGGATTGCTTTTGTACATCATTACCATCCTTACGCGTATATCCTACATAAATCTATTCGCGAACATTGGCCACTCCTACAGACAGCACATCCTGACATCAGAGAATTTTCTAAACCTTTTCTCCCATGTTTCCGTCGTGCTCCCAACTTGAGAGATTCCCTGATTAGAGCCGATCTAGGCCCCAAAAAACCTGTAACTTCACAACAATTTCTGAAAAGACCTAAAATCGGCACATTTCCTTGCTTGGGATGCACCCAATGTAACAATGTACTCAGGGGTGAGACCATTTATCATCCCCATACGGGAAAAACGTTCAAAGTCCGTGGTTTTTTCACCTGTGACACCGCCTTTGTGATATACGTGATAAAGTGCCCGTGCGGGCTACTATATGTGGGAGAGACAAGCCAACCAGTGAAACATCGCATTTCAAAACACAAATCGACCATAAGGTGTAAAAACACTTTACTCCCCATCCCATATCATTTCATCACAATGGGACACACTATAGCCCAACTTAAATTTCAAATTCTGGAACAGATACCACATTCACGACGAGGCGGCGATCGCATACGTCAATTAAAAAAGAGAGAGGCTTATTGGATACACACCCTGGATACTCTATCACCCAGGGGCCTCAATCGTGAATACGATTTACTCTCTTTCATGTAACCTTGTTTTACCCCGGCTTACTTTTTCTTGATATTTACAGGTGCCTCTTTTTACTCTGCATTCTTATATGAACATTATTCGCTGTCCATATATACTCTGAATATCAGATGCCTGACTGTATAACCATCCTTGCTATTTCACAAGCTATGTGACATTTTATAATATATAACATCACAATACTCACACCCGTGAATACCTTAATTTTCCCATTCTGTTTAATATTATGTAAAATGACAGTTTAAGCTATTCCCCATATCAATATATAGGATTACATTATATAATGCTATAACATGTTGTGCTTTTATTAATATGTCTCTCTTTCCCTTCAGAGCCGCCTGTATTAATACTAATATGCTGCCACGCCACTCTGATGTTTATATCCCACAACAACTTCTTCAGCACGTCGTCCTTTCTACTCCTCCCATCTGTGGGACGTCCTCCAGTTCCTAAGCACCCACTGGAACGCAAACTATTAGTGGTGGAACTCACATCCATTGATTTCCTGCCACCTCACTTCCTGTCTGACGCTCTGTGCTCTCACTGACGCTTAGTCCCGCCTCTTCCTTTCTTATACATGCTAATTTCAGCTATCCCTGCACTCAGACTTGCGGTGGACACCGCGTCCCATGCAGAGATCACATTCACCGCTGGACTTTATCCCACAGGTCAGTCTCTGACACATGCTGCGGTCACACTGCTCTTCCATTATCCAGATACTTACACCTGGCCATTTTTTCAGGATATCGGCTCAAATAGAGACATTTGGCTTCATTCTTATCTACCACCACTGGGTATGTTTCATATGTATATCTCTATGCACATAGACCGTTTGTATCTTGCAACAGCACGCATTATATTCCTATTTTCACTTTACAGCTGCATCCAGCTTCTCCTTTTCCCATTGTGGATTAACCCTTTATGCAGTAGTTTGTGGTATGTCCCCACTCTTGTCGTTGTTTCTGATACCTCTATTTTACTCTGATCTATGACCTCTCCCTGATCTCTCTAGCATTGGATCTGAAATAATTTTTCCCTATTTCTCGCTCTGAAATGACCAAGTTGCTATATGTATATACTTTTTTTTTCACTTTTGATGTTAATATTATCCTTTTTCCTTTTTTGTTATAAATGTAGTGACTGATGAAGGTCCATGATATAGGACCGAAACGTTTCGCTACTACTGTGAATAAAAACCTTATATCTCATACACATAAGTTGAGTGCCGAGTTCATTTCATATTTAGTTACGGTGTGGGAACCTACTCGGGCACCTCTCTCTTTGGTTGTGCACACGGTTACCTTTTCACAATGTATATTAATGTGACCTTTGTCCGCCGGGGCACTGCCTCACGGTTTTCTGTGTTCCCCAGAGTGCTTGCAAGTCCAATTTGGATTTGCTAGGTGGCTCTTTGACCTCGACTAGCTCGTGGTGCGGAGAGCTCACCAGTACCACTGGTGGAGGAATTGTTCCCCTCCACTGTTCTTTCTTGCGTCTTGCATTAACTACTTTCTACTTTCTTTCCTTTTTTTTTTCCCCTTTTTACCTCTACCCTTCCTCCCTCTTGCCCATCCCCCCTACACACACAGGGACCCACAACCTGCTCTCATTATGCCTCATACCATCCCGATGGAGGTAAAGTGTGGCTCGCTTAATGTAAAGGGATTGCATAGTTTAGGCAAAAGGGCCATTCTGACTAATTTTTTGAAAAAATCCCATATCCAAATTGCTTTCTTGCAAGAAACTCATGCCAGCCTAGCCAAGCCAGTCAAACTATCTTCTCATTGGTTCCCAGAGGAGTATCAGAGCTGTTCTCCTGACTCAAAATCTAGAGGGACAGGTATCCTGATTTCCCGGACTCTCCCATGGGAGTTTATGGATTCTCGCACAGATAACATGGGCAGAATGACATTGGTAAAGGGAAAAATAGCTTCCCACATCTTTACTCTTGCCTCTGTGTATCTACCTGATGTCAGACAGGTCTCTGCTTTGGCGGGCCTCCTGGATTCTATTGCTGAGTTCTCGGAGGGTACTCTGGTCCTGGGGGGCGACCTCAACATCGCACTTGATCCATCTGTAGACACATCTTCTGGAGCTTCATCTCATTCCAGCACTACGTAGCCTTAAAAGGATATTACATGACCACCAACTTATCGACACTTGGATTCTACTGCACCCCTCGGACAGGGACTTCTCTTTTTATTCATCAGTCCATGACTCTTACTCTAGATTAGACTATTTCTTTGTACACCACAAAGATATCTCTAAGATACAGGAGACTGACATAGATTCCATTACTTTCTTGGACCATGCTCTCTGCTCTATCGTGCTTGCCCTGCCCTCCTCGGCCTCTCGTCAATGGCAGTGGAGACTAAACTCCTCTCTCCTGGACGATCCTATGGTTGTTCAGGAGATTTCCCAGACCTTGAGAGAATTTTTTGAACTAAACAAACCTGCTAATTCTTCTCCAAACACTGTTTGGGAGGCTCATAAATGTGTGATCAGGGATTATTGATAAAACATGGGGCGAGGCGGAAGAGGGAAAGGGAGGCCGAACTTAATGCCCTCCTGACCCAATTAAAAATACTGGAGACAAGTCATAAAACTTCCCCTACAGAAGCAGCAAAAACTGCACTCATTAAGGTGCGAGATGATTTGCGTAACCTTCTTAATAAAAAGGCCAAGGGGATTTTAGCCCGCTGTAGGCGACACTACTATGAACATGGGAACAAATGTAGCAAATCCCTCGCAAAAGCATTAAGACAGCAAAGAGCTAGATCTTACATTCCAGAAATATTCTCCACCGCCCATGCTAAACGTGTCCAATCCTCCCATGACATTTCAAAAGCCTTTCAGACATTTTACGTGTCCCTTTACAACACAGATAATAAAAACCCAGCCACTGCCTCGCTCGGTTTTTGTTCCCGTGTAAAGGAATATATCACGAATGCAGGTTTACCAAAGCTGACCCCAGTGACATCTTAATGCTGGAAGAACCCATATCAGAACAAGAAGTGCGCTCGTCTATTTCTGCTACTAAAACAGGCAGGGCACCAGGTCCCGACGGCTTCCCGGCCCTTTACTACAAAAAATTCAGAGACTTACTAACCCCGGGAATGCTAGCTTCCTTTAATTCAATGTCTAAAAATAACCCCCCACATACAGATTCTCTGAGAGCCCATTGTTGTGAATGTGTTAGAAATGAATTCTGAGCAGAAGCTCCCTTTGGTGGTTACAAACAGTACTGAACCATTCAATGAAGATTGGCAATCAGGAGTTACAGACTGGTCTTATATAAGGGAGGTTCCCTCCCATCATGGTTGCCGGTGATCAATTGTTCTTGTCTCAACTGTGGTCCCTGGTTCACTTGGAAGCTTGCTGAGTCTTGCCTGCATCTTCTGCTATCAGATAAGATATTTTCTGCTTTTATTTTTGTGCTTGCTTTTTGCATTGTTCCCTGCACTTCTGTGGAGGTCAGCCAGGTCCCCTCCGGGGGCTTTTTGCAATTAGTAGAGTTGGTATTTTTTAGGGTTTTTTGGATTGCAGTAAGTGTCCTTCCTATCCTTTTCTGTCCAGGTAGTTTGGGCCCCAACGTTTGCTCATACTATTTTCTGTCTGTGTCTGTATTTCCTCTTGTCTAACCGCCATAACATGTTTGGGGGCTTCCTATGTTCTTTGGGGATCTGCTCCGGGGCAGATAGCTTTCCTCTTTCTGTCTTTAGGTGTAGTTAACCTCTCAGGCTGTGACGAGGCGTCTAGTACCAACGTAGGTACGCTCCACGGCTGCCTTTAGTTGTGGTGGTTAGTCAGGGTACTGCAATCCAGTAGATTCCAACCTCTCTGGTGTATTGCCGTTTTTGCCAGCTCTCCTCAGCTACCAAATCATAACAGCCCATATTGCGGTGATACATAAAGAAGGGAAAGACCCGACCCAGTGTGCCAGCTTCCATCCCATTTCCCTGTTAAATGTTGATGTAAAACTCTTTGCCAAGATCCTTGCTTCCAGACTTGCTCCCCTTCTCTCGGGAGTCGTTCACCCGGACCAGGCTGGATTTATGCCAGGCCGAGAGGCCAGAGACAATACTATTAAGTCTATTAACTTAACTCATCATGCTAAATCCCGACATGTCCCATCTATCCTCTTTTCAACGACGCCGAGAAGGCATTTGATAGAGTCAATTGGGTTTTCATGGAAGAGACCCTCATTCACCTGGGTATGGGAACAAGGATGCTCCAATGGATCCTGTCTCTCTATTCAGTCCCTTCCGCAAGGGTCCGGGTGAACGATGTACTTTCAGATCCGTTCTATATTTATAATGGTACACGACAGGGATGCCCTCTGTCCCCCTCATTTTCATCCTCACCCTTGAACCCTTCCTCAGACATGTTAGAGCCAACCCCAACATCTCGGGTATTAATGTACTTCAAAACACGTATAAAGTAGCTGCCTACGCTGACGACCTTCTTTTCTTTGTTACCTCACCTAAGATTTCCCTACCTAACC
>JARQOD010003137.1:0-68481 GCA_033576555.1 Oophaga sylvatica | reverse complement strand
AAAAAGGATGGTTCTTTAACCCCTTCCCCGACCCATGACGCCACGAAGGCGTCATGAAAGTCAGTGCCAATCCGACCCATGACGCCTATGTGGCGTCATGAAAGGATCGCGTCCCTGCGGGTCGGGTGACCGGGGTCACTGAAAGGTCACCCGACCCGCCGGCACAGGACCCTTTGTGCTTCACCACAGGGGGGTTGGCTTAACCCCCCCGTGGCCACGATCGCTCTGATTGCTGTTAAAAGTGAAACAGCCAATCAGAGCAATCTGTAAATTTCACCAATATAATTGGTGAAATATTACAATCCAGCCATGGCCGAGCTGCAATAGCATCTGCCATGGCTGGACCCGGAGCCCTGACCCCCCCACACGGATTCACGGCGGCGATCGGCCGCCGTCACTAAAAGCTCCCCTCGTCCTGGCCTCCGCTGCCCCCACCTTCCGATCCCCCCCCTCACTTCCGACCCCCATACTCACCTCTCCCGTCCACCGATGTCCCTGGATCCTTCCCGCGGCTGCCCGGGATTCTTCATGGGCGCCGCCATCTTGGAAAATGGCGGCGCATGCGCAGTGCGCCCGCCGCCGGGCGCATGCGCAGTGCGCCCTGCATAGTCAAAAATGTATTTTGATCACTGTGATAAACTGTCACAGTGATCAAATAAAAAAAAGTAAGTGAACCCCCCCTGTCATAGGTAGGGAAAAATAATAAAGAATTTTTTTTTTTTTCCTATTAGGCCCGTGCACACTTTGCGGATTTTGCTGCGGATCCGCAGCTGATTTCTCTGCTGATCCGCAGCTGATTTCTCTGCTGATCCGCAGCTGATTTCGCTGCTGATCCGCAGCGGATTTCGCTGCTGATCCGCAGCGGATTTCGCTGCTGATCCGCAGCTGATTTCGCTGCTGATCCGCAGCTGATTTCGCTGCTGATCCTCAGCTGATTTTGCTGCTGATCCGCTGCTGATTTCGCTGCGCATCAGCAGCGAAATCAGCAGCGAAATCAGCTGCGGATCAGCAGCGAAATCAGCTGCGGATCAGCAGCGGATTTCGCTGCTGATCCGCAGCTGATTTCGCTGCTGATCCGCAGCTGATTTCGCAGCTGATCCGCAGCGGATTTCGCTGCTAATCCGCAGTGATTTCGCTGCTGATCCGCAGCTGATTTTGCTGCTGATCCGCAGCGGATTTCGCTGCTAATCCGCAGCGGATTTTGCTGCGGATCAGCAGCGGATTTTGCTGCGGATCCGCAGCGGATTTGGCGCTGCGGATCCACAGCAGATCCAAAAACCATGTACAGTACAATGCAAATAAATGGTAAAAAAAACCGCTGTGCACATGCTGCAGATTTTTCAGCGCGGATTTGCTGCGGTTTTAAATCCGCAGCATGTCAATTCTTTGTGCGGATTCCGCAGCGATTTTACACCTATTCCATTATAGGCGTAAAACCGCAGAGAAAAACCGCAGCAAATCCGCGCAAAAATACGCAGGTAAAAGGCAGGTCGTTTTACCTGCGGATTTTAGAAAAATCCGCAAGTGAATCCGCAACGTGTGCACGGGGCCTTAGGGTCAGGCTGGGTTCATATTGCATTATGGCAGTCCGTTAGATGGACTGCGTTTCACCGCGGTATAACGCGGTGTAACGCAGTCCGTTAACGCTGCCATTCACCCCATTTGTGTGCGCATCGCAACGCATGCCATGAAGCGGCATGCGTTCGCGACGTGTCTTCATTCAGTGACGGAGCCTTGGACGCAGGCTGCAGCGTCTGGGCTCCATCACTGCTAGCACAGATGAATCATCGCTGATTCCTCTGCACTAGCGGGTATAGCATAACGCGATCGCGTTATGCTATACCGTTACCAGCCCGTCAACGCTACGTGTTGAACGGGCTGGTAAAACGCAATATGAACCCAGCCTTAGGGTTAGAACTAGGGTTAGGGTTAGAACTAAGGTAAGGGTTAGAACTAGGGTAAGGGTTAGAACTAGGGTTAGGGTTGGAATTAGGGTTAGGGTTGGAATTAGGGTTAAGGTTGGGATTAGGGTTAGGGTTGGGATAAGCGTTAGGGGTGTTTTGGGGTTAGGGTTGGGATTAGGGTTAGGCTTGTGGTTAGGTTTATGGTTAGAGTTGGGATTAGGGTTAGGGGTGTGTTGGGGTTAGGGTTATGGTTAGGGTTTGTATTAGGTTAGGGGTGTGTAGGGGTTAGGGTTGGGGTTAGGGGTGTGTTGGGGTTAGGGTTGGAGTTAGAATTGAGGGGTTTCCACTATTTAGGTACATCAGGGGATCTCCATACGCGACATGGCGCCACCATTGATTCCTGCAAATTTTGCGTTCAAAAAGTCAAACAGTGCTCCCTTTATTCCAAGCCCCGACGTGTGCCCAAACAGTGGTTTTACCCCCACATATGGGTATCAGCGTACTCGGGAAAAATTGCACAACAACTTTGGGGTTTTAATTTCTCCTGTTGCTGTTGGGAAAAAAAATTGGGGACTAAAAAAGTTATTTTTGTGGAAAAAAAAATGATTTTTTTATTTTCACGGCTCTGCGTTATAAACTTCTGTGAAGAACTTGGGGGTTCAAAGTGCTCACCACACATCTAGATAAGTTCCTTGCGGGGTCTAGTTTCCAAAATGGGTCACTTGTGGGGAGTTTATACTGTTTAGGCACATCAGGGGCTCTGCAAACGTAACATGACGCCCGCAGACCATTCCATCAAGTCGGCAATTCAAAACGTCACTACTTCCCTTCCGAGCCCCGAAGTGTGCCCATACAGTAGTTTTCTCCCACATATGGGATATCAGCGTACTCAGGACAAATTGGACAACAACTTTTGAGGTCTAATTTCTCCTGTTACCCTTGGGAAAATAAAAAAATTGGGGACTAAAAGATCATGTTTGTGGAAAAAATTGATTTTTTATTTTCATGGCCCGGCGTTATAAACTTCTGTGTAGCCCTTGGGGGTTCAAAGTGCTCACTACACATCTAGATAAGCTCCTTGGGGGGTCTAGTTTCCAAAATGGGGTCACTTGTGGGGGGTTTCTACTGTTTAGGCACATCAGGGGCTCTGCAAAGGCAACATGACGCCCACAGAACATTCCATCAAGTCTGCATTCCAAAAAGGCGCTCCTTCCCTTCTGTGCTCTCCCATGCGCCAAAACAGTGGTTCCCCCCCACATATGGGTACCAGTGTACTCAGGACAAACTGTACAACAACTTTTGTGGTCCAATTTCTCCTGTTACCCTTGTGAAAATAAAAAATTGCGGGTTAAAAAAATCAGTTTTTGAGGAAAAAAATGATTTTTTATTTTCACGGCTCTGCATTACAAACTTCTGTGAAGCACGTGGGGGTTCAAGGTGCTCACCACAACATCTAGTTAAGTTCCTTGAGGGGTCTAGTTTACAAAATGTGGTCACTTGTGGGGGGTTTTCTACTGTTTAGGCACATCGGGGGCTCTGCCCTCCCGCAGACCATTCCATCAAGTCGGCATTTCAAAGCGTCACTACATCCCTTCCAAGCCCTGATGTGTGCCCAAACAGTGGTTCTCCCCCACATGTGAGGTACTAGCGTACTTAGGACAAATTAGACAACAACTTTTGGGGTCCAATTTCTCCTGTAACCATTGTGAAAATAAAAATATGGGCTAAATAATAATTTTTTGAGAAAAAAAAAATATTTTTTATTTTCACGCTCTGCGTTATAAAGTTTTGTGAAGCACCTGGGGGTTCAAAGTGCTCACTGTGCATCTGCATAAGTTTCTTAGGGGGTCTAGTTTCCAAAATAGGGTCATTTGTGGGGGAGCCTCCAAAGTTTAGGCATACAGGGGCTCTCCAAACATGACATGGTGTCCGCTAACGACTGGAGCTAATTTTCCATTCAAAAAGTCAAATGGCGCTCCTTCCCTTCTGAGCCCTGCCGTGCGCCCAAACAGTGGTTTATGACCACATATGAGGTATCTGTGTACTCAGGAGAAATTGCCCAATAAATTTTAGGATCCAATTTATACTGTTGCCCATGTGAAAATGAAAAAACTGAGGCTAAAAGAAAATTTTTGTGAAAAAAAAAGGACTTTCTTTTTTTTACGGATCAATTTGTGAAGCACCTGGGGTTCAAAGTGCTCACTCTGCATCTATATAAGTTCCTTGGGGGTCTAGTTTCCAAAATGGGGTCACTTGTGGGGAGCTCCAATGTTTAGGTACACAGGGACTCTCCAAATGCGACATGGCAACCGCTAAATATTCCAGCATATTTTCCATTCAAAAAGTCAAATGGCGCTCCTTCCCTTCTGAGCCCTGCCGTGCACCCAAACAGTGGTTTATGACCACATATGAGGTATCGGTGTACTCAGGAGAAATTGCCCAACAAATTTTAGGATCCATTTTATCCTGTTGCCCATGTGAAAATGAAAAAACTGAGGCTAAAAGAAAATTTTTGTGAAAAAAAAAGTACTTTCTTTTTTTTACGGATCAATTTGTGAAGCACCTGGGGGTTCAAAGTGCTCACTCTGCATCTAGATAAGTTCCTTGGGGTGTCTAGTTTCCAAAATGGGGTCACTTGTGGGGGAGCTCCAATGTTTAGGCACACAGGGACTCTCCAAATGCGACATGGCAACCGCTAAATATTCCAGCATATTTTCCATTCAAAAAGTCAAATGGTGCTCCTTCCCTTCTGAGCCCTGCCGTGCGCCCAAACAGTGGTTTATGACCACATATGAGGTATCTGTATACTCAGGAGAAATTGACCAACAAATTTTAGGGTCCATTTTATCCTGATGCCCATGCAAAAATGAAAAAATTGATGCTAAAAGAAAAATTTTGTTGGAAAAATTAAAATGTCCATTTTTTCCTTCCACGTTGCTTTAGTTCCTGTGAAGCACCTGAAGGGTTAATAATCTTCTTGAATGTAGTTTTGAGTAGCTTGAGGGGTGCAGTTTTTATAATGGTGTCACTTTTGGGTATTTTCTGCCATATAGACCCCTCAAAGTGACTTCAAATGTGAGGTGGTCCCTAAAAAAAATGGTTTTGTAAATTTTGCTGTAAAAATGAGAAATCGCTGGTCAACTTTTAACCCTTGTAACTTCCTAACAAAAAAAATGTTGTTCCCAAAATTGTGCTGATGTAAAGTAGACATGTGGGAAATGTTATTTATTAACTATTTTGTGTCACATAACTCTCTGGTTTAACAGAATAAAATTCAAAATTTGAAAATTGCGAAATTTTCAAAATTTTGGCCAAAGTTCCATTTTTTTCACAAATAAACGCAAAAATTATCGACCTAAATTTACCACTAACATGAAGCCCAATATGTCACGAAAAAACAATCTCAGAATCGCTAGGATCCGTTGAAGCGTTCCTGAGTTATTACCTCATAAAGGGACACTGGTCAGAATTGCAAAAAATGGCCAGGTCATTTAGGTCAAAATAGGCTGGGTCATGAAGGGGTTAAGGCCGTGTATTGATTATCATCTCTTGAACAATATCACTGTGAAATATCAATATCCATAACCCTTGATTTCTGACCTGTTTTCCAGGGTGAAAAGTGCTACTTGGTTTACCAAGCTTGACCTCAGGGGGGCGTATAACCTTATTCGCATTAAGCACGGGGATGAATGGAAGACGGCGTTTAATACCCCAGAGGGGCATTTTGAATACCTAGTGATGCCCTTTGGGCTCACTAATGCTCCTTCCATCTTCCAGTCCTTCATGAATGACATTTTCAGGGATTTTGTGGATAAATTTCTGATTGTTTATTTGGATGATATCTTGATTTTTTCCAATGACTGGGACTCTCATGTGAAACATGTTCGGACTGTGTTCCAGATTTTGAGAGAGAATGCTCTGTATGTGAAGGGATCAAAGTGTCTTTTTGGCTTACAGAGGATCTCATTTCTGGGATTCATTTTGTCCCCATCTGTTATTGAAATGGACCCGGTCAAGGTTCAGGCCATCTGTGATTGGGTCCAACCTACTTCATTAAAGGCTCTTCAGAGATTCTTGGGTTTTGCCAATTTTTATCGTAAATTTATTGGTAATTTCTCTGTTATTGTTAAACCATTGACTGATTTGACCAAAAAGGGTTCTGATGTGGTGAATTGGCCTCCTGAGGCAGTCTCTGCGTTTCAGGAACTTAAGCAGAGATTCACTTCTGCTCCTGTTCTACGGCAGCCTGATGTTTCTCTGCCATTTCAGGTGGAGGTTGATGCCTCTGAAATTGGGGCAGGTGCCGTTTTGTCCCAAAGAGATCCAGTGACCTCTAAAAGTAACCCTTGTGCCTTTTTCTCTCGAAAATTTTCTCCAACTGAACGTGATTATGACGTGGGTAATCGGGAGTTATTGGCCATGAAGTGGGCTTTTGAAGAGTGGAGACATTGGCTGGAGGGAGCCAAACATCAGGTGGTGGTCCTCACTGACCATAAGAATCTGGTTTATCTGGAATCAGCCAAGCGACTTAATCCTAGACAGGCCAGGTGGGCCTTGTTTTTCACACGTTTTAATTTTGTGGTTTCCTTTCTTCCTGGCACTAAGAATGTTAAGGAGGATGCCCTCTCGAGGAGTTTCCTTGCGGACTCTCCTGAGTTATCTGATCCTGCTGTTGTTTTGAAGAGGGTGTTGTTCTTTCCGCCATCTCGCCCAATTTGAGACTGGCTCTGGAAGGGTGTCAGGAGGATAAACCTGAGCGCTGCCCTATTGGGAAATTGTTTGTCCCAGACCGGTGGAAAAAGAGTGTGATGTCTGAGATTCATTGTTCCGCGTTGGCCGGTCATCCCGGAATTTTTGGTACCAGAGACTTGGTTAGTCGGTCCTTTTGGTGGCCTACTTTGTCTCGTGACGTCAGGGAATTTGTGCAGTCCTGCGGGACTTGCTCTCGCTCCAAGCCTTGCTCTCGCTCTAGTGGTTTGTTGATGCCATTGCCTGTGCCCAAGAGACCATGGACCCATATCTCTATGGATTTCATTTCCGACCTCCCTGTTTCTCAGAGAATGACCGTTATCTGGGTGATTTGTGATAGGTTTTCCAAAATGATACATCTTGTGCCATTACCTAAGTTGCCTTCCTCCTCCGAATTGGTGCCTTTGTTCCTTCAGCACGTGGATCGGTTACACGGCATTCCTGAGAACATTGTGTCTGACAGAGGAGTCCAGTTTGTTTCCAGATTTTGGAGGACTTTTTGTTCTAAACTTGGTGTTCAATTGTCTTTCTCCTCGGCTTTTCATCCTCAGACCAATGGACAAACTGAGAGAACAAACCAGACATTGGAGACTTATCTGAGATGCTTTGTGTCTGCTGATCAAGATGACTGGGTCTCTTTTTTGCCTTTGGCTGAGTTTGCTCTTAATAATAGGGCTAGCTCTGCCACTTTGATGTCTCCATTTTTCTGCAATTTTGGGTTTCATCCTCGATTTTCTTCGGGACAGACGGAGGCTTCTGTCTGTCCGCGTGTTGACTCTATTGTGGAGCGTGTGCAGCGGATTTGGGACCAGGTAGTGGAGAGGTTGTCCCTCTCTCAGTTGAGGGCCCAGCGGTTTGCCAACCGGCATAGGACTGATGGTCCTCGGTTTGAAGTGGGGGACTTGGTCTGGTTGTCCTCAAGAACTATCCCTATGAGAGTTGCATCTCCTAAGTTTAAGCCTAGGTTCATTGGACCTTATAAGATCATGGAGATTCTTAATCCTGTTTCCTTTCGTTTACTTCTTCCAGGGACATTTAAGATCCATAACGTGTTCCACAAGTCCTTATTGAAGAGGTTTGTCGAGCCAGTGGTTCCTATGGCTGCGCCTTCTGACCCTGTTTTGGTTGAGGGCAATCTGGAGTATGTGGTTGAGAAAATATTGGATTCTCGTTTTTCTAGACGGAAACTCCAGTATTTGGTTACGTGGAGAGGTTATGGTCAGGAGGACAATTCTTGGGTGTTTGCTTCGGACATCCATGCTAGGAGACTGATCCGTGCGTATCACAGAGCTCATCCTGACTGACCTGGTTGCCCAAATGAGGGTTCGGTGACCCCTCCTCAAGGGGGGGTACTGTTGTGAATGGGTTAGAAATGAATTATGAGCAGAAGCTCCCTCTGGTGGTTACAAACAGTGCTGAACCATTCAATGAAGATTGTGAAGATTGGCATTCAGGAGTTACAGACTGGTCTTATATAAGGGAGGTTCCCTCCCATCAAGGTTGCCGGTGACCAATTGTTCTTGTCTCATATGTGGTTCCTGGTTCACTTGGAAGCTTGCTGAGTCTTGCCTGCATCTTCTGCTAACAGATAAGGTATTTTCTGCTTTTATTTTTGTGCTTGCTTTTTGCATTTTTTCCTGCACTTCTGTGGAGGTCAGCCAGGTCCCCTCCGGGGGCTTGTGATCCTCTCAGTTTATCTTAGCCACTGTTATTTGTTCATTTGCCTTTTCCAGTTTTTTCAGTGTCTGCGGCTTTGTTTTGTTACACCAGAGAACTAATTTAGGTGGTAGAGGTCGTGTGATCTCAGGTGTTTTTGCAATTAGTAGAGTTGGTATTTTTTTAGGGTTTTTTGGATTGCAGTAAGTGTCCTTCCTATCCTTTTCTTTCTAGGAAGATTGGGCCCCAACGTTTGCTCATACTATTTTCTGTCTGTGTCTGTATTTTCTCTTGTCTAACCGCCATTACATGTTTGGGGGCTTCCTATGTTCTTTGGGGATCTGCTCCGGGGCAGATAGCTTTTCTCTTTCTATCTTTAGGTATAATTAGCCTCTCAGGCTGTGACGAGGCGTCTAGGACCAACGTAGGTACGCTCCACGGCTGTCTTTAGTTGTGGTGGTTATTCAGGGTACTGCAATCCAGTAGATTCCAACCTCTCTGGTGTATTGCCGTTTTTGCCTGCTCTCCTCAGCTACCAAATCATAACAGAGCGCTGCATAGCTGATGAGATCCCCAGATCGTGCCTGTCTCGCTCAGTGAGAGCCTGGTATTGAATGGAGCGCTGCATAGCTGATGGGATCCCCACATCCTGCCTGTCTCGCTCAGTGAGAGCCGGGTATTGTATGCAGCGCTCCATAGCTGATGAGATCCCCACATCCTGCCTGTCTCGTTCAGTGAGAGCCGGGTATTGTATGCAGCGCTCCATAGCTGATGAGATCCCCACATCCTGCCTGTCTCTCTCCGTGAGAGCCTCGTATTGAATGGAGTGCTGCATAGCTGATGAGATCCCCACATCCTGCCTGTCTCTCTCAGTGAGAGCCGGGTATTGTATGCAGCGCTCCATAGCTGATGAGATCCCCACATCCTGCCTGTCTCGTTCAGTGAGAGCCGGGTATTGTATGCAGCGCTCCATAGCTGATGAGATCCCCACATCCTGCCTGTCTCTCTCCGTGAGAGCCTCGTATTGAATGGAGTGCTGCATAGCTGATGAGATCCCCACATCCTGCCTGTCTCTCTCAGTGAGAGCCGGGTATTGTATGCAGCGCTCCATAGCTGATGAGATCCCCACATCCTGCCTGTCTCTCTCAGTGAGAGCCGGATATTGTATGCAGCGCTCCATAGCTGATGAGATCCCCACATCCTGCCTGTCTTGCTCAGTGAGAGCCGGGTATTGTATGCAGTGCTCCGTACAATACCTGGCTCTCACTCCAACAGATCCCACGGCTCGATGCGTCGCCGTACTGAAGACTCTCCTGAGAACGAGTTACAGTACCTGCTGCTGTGAGGTCAGTGGTCATTTCCGGCATTCAGATGACTTACAGCACGTCACTTCCGGTGGAACGTGACGTGTGGCTGCCAGAACATGTGGGAGGTCCCCGGGGTTTCCGCATGTACAATTCTAATGCGGGAAAGTAAACCTCCCGGCCGGGACAGCGGGACATGGACCCGGCCCTACGTAGATAACAGCATTCGCTCCGTCCCCATGCAGACCCATGCACATAATGGCACCCCTCCTTCCCCCCTGCAGCCCCCAAGCACACAGCTCCCGCAAGTAGCAGGACCCTTGTACATGCGCGGCTCCGCTCTTTGTGGCCCCATACACACACGGCTCCGCTCCGTACACCTCGTACACACGCAGCTCCGCTCCGTACACCTTGTACACATGCGGCTCTGCTTCGTACACCTCGTATACACGTGGCTCCATACACTTCATACACACAGGGCTCCATTCTGTATGCCTCGTACAAACACAGCTCCGCTCCGTACACCTTGCACACACTTGGCTCCGCACACCCCGTACACACACGGCCCCGCTCCGTACACCTCGTACACACGCGGATCCGCTCCGTACACCTCGTACACACGCGGATCTGCTCCGTACACCTCGAACACGCGGCTCTGCTCCGTACACCTCGTACACACGCGGCCCCGCTCCGTACACGTCGTACACACATGGCTCTGCTCCGTACACCTCGTACACACACGGCTCTGCTCCGTACACCTCGTACACACACGGCTCTGCTCCGTACACCTCGTACACACGCGGTCCCGCTCCGTACACCTCATACACACATGGCTCTGCTCCGTACACCTCGTGCACATACCACAATTCATGATGCACAGATACGGCAGAGAAATATAGGTATAGTAGTATGCCAAAGATTTCACTTACTTCATACATTACATGAGTGATATCTATTGTAAATTCTACAATAGCTCAAAAGACAAACAGTATAGTCCTCCATACAGTATTATGGGCACCACATAGTGCTCCATACAGAATAATGAGCTCCATATATTGCTCCATACAGTATTATGGGCACCCCATAGTGCTCCATGCAGAATAATGAGCCCCATATATTGCTCCATACAGTATAATGAGCTCCATATATTGCTTCATACACAATTATGGGCACCACATAGAGCTCCATACAGAATAATGAGCCCCATATAATGCTCCATATGATGCTCCATGTATAAAGGGCCCTATATGATGCCCCATAAATAGTGAACCCCATATGATGCTCTAGTATATGATGGACCCCATATATGATGCTCCAGTGTATGATGAGCCCCATATAATGCTCCAAATATAATGGTCCCCTTATATAATGCTCCATATATAATGGGCTCCTTGTGATGCTCCATATATAATGTGCCCCATATGAAGCGCCATATATAATGGGCCCCATATGATGCTCCAGTATATGATGTGCACCATGGATGATGCTCCAGTGTATGATGGGCCTATATAATGCTCCATATATAATGGGCCCCATATGATGCTCCAGTGCATAATGGGCCCCATATATGATGCTCAGTGTATGATGGGCCCCATGTAATGCTCCATATATGATGCTCCAGTGTATAATGGGCCCCATTTATGATGCTCCAATGTATGATGGGTCCCATATATGATACTCCAGTGTATGATGGGTTCCATATATGATACTCCAGTGTACGATGGGCCCCATATGATGGTCTCCATATATTGCGCCAAACATAAAAAATGAACTACTCACCTCTCCTCACTGGCAGCTGCTCTGCTCGAGGCACCGGCCCCCGGTACTGGCACAGGCACCGGGCCCCCATAGCATGCCGGTGTCCCCGACTATGAGTGGGCCCCCCCCGCCTGCTCAGGGCCCTGGCACTTGCCCGGTGCTGACGTCGGCCCTGCCTCAACATATGCCAGTTTTTCCACCTCCCTAACTGGGCTGTACCCCCCACAACTTTAGCCAAATAACCCCCAGTTTTCAATGCGTTACTATTATTATAAACTAAATTAAGGTTGACAAGCCTAAGTAATAAGAATTGATGTCGTTGGCATTGAAATGGGCACTGTAGGTGTGTTTACTGTCCTCCACTCACTGGCGACTTTTATTCCCCATTGACCTGCATTGGGGTCGGGTTTCCGACGCCGCCTCGACTGTACTGTTTCCGTTAGCCGGCCGACTCCGTTCGACTCGACTTTTGTAAAAGTCGAGTCGGCCGAAACCCGACTCGACCCTCTCGGAGGCAAAGTCGCTCATCTCTACGCTTTACAAAAGTTAAAGAGTAAAGGCCAGGGTTCACCTTGAACTAGCTAGATAGAGTAGTTTGTGCAAAGCCTAATCATGGAAACCTTTTTACAAGCTGATAGACAGTCACTGATAGTGTTTTGTTACACATCAAACCAATCCTAAGTTATCACCCTACCGTAGAACATACATTTTCCAGCTTTTAAGCTCTATGTCAGTTTCTGGAGAAGTTAAGATAGGGCACTGTGTAGTTAGTCTTCATGTTATGTCACGTTCACACTTTCAACATTTGGTCAGTATTTCACATCATTATTTGTAAGCCAAAACCAGGAGTGGGTGAAAAATACAGAAGTGGTGCATGTGCGGACACACCGCATGTGCAGCCAGTGCAGCTGCACATGGGCCCAGAGGCTCCAGGGGGCCCCTGCAGAGCAGCTAATATTGAGGGCAGTCTGGCCTGTTTATCTGGCCCCGAGGTTCCGGGAGGCCCCTGGCCAGATTGCCCTCATGTGCGGCGGGCAGGGTGAGATCCCTGCAGCTCCGCTGCCTACAAGGGAAAATGGCAGCGGAGCTGCATCGATCTGCTCTGCTTCTTAGCTGAGCTTCCTGTCTCTCACAGCAGTCAGCGGTGCTGCTGGATGACGTTATCATTCAGCACTGCACCTGAAAGCTCTGCCAGAGAGCGGAAGCTGCTGGCAAAGGTGATGCTGCGGGAGAGCATGCAGAGAGGTGAGAGGTGCTGTGGGTGTGTGTAGGAGAGGGGAATGATGGGGGTGATTGCAGAGTAGGCAATGATGGGGGTGGTGGGGGAGAAAGCAATGATGCAGATGGTGGAAAAGACAATGATGGGGTGGTGGGGGAGAAGGCAATGATGGAGGTGGTCAAAAGGGCAATGATGGGGTGGTGGAGAGGAGGAAATGATGGAGGTGGTAGAATGGGCAATGATGGGGTGGTGGGGGAAAAGGCAATGATGGTGGTAGTGGTGTAAGATTTGGCCAGGGGTGTAGTCATGGTGGAGCCCTCAGTTGCATCAGGGCCCTGGCCTTCTCTTACTTGAAAAGAGTATCCACTCAGCAGTGTACCTGTGTCGTCTTTTGCTGCACCATCAGAGACTCCTCTGTGGCGCTGGGGACCTTCTGTAGATGGTCCCAGAATAATTGAGACACAGTCTGATTCCAATGCAAAACTAAGAACTTTACTAGGCACACTTTGCAGCACATTCTTGTCAGATACAGTGACAGCATCGGATACCACATGTCACGAACCCGGGGTGTACCTGCTGGAAGCGAGCAGCTCGCTGCAGTAAGGGAGACACAAGCTGAGCAGCAGAGGACTCACTGGGTAGCGAGAAGGACCTGAACCACATGACTGAGGGGGAGTGGCCAAGGGCGGAGACAGGCCGAGGGCCGGAGTGCAGGGGAGCCGGACAGCGCCGGAGAGAAGATAAACGTGCAGAGGTCCAAATCGGGAGGTCAATGAGGTACCGGAAGTGAGACGGAAGGATAGTCAAGTGAAAGCCGAAGGTCAGGGAGCAGAACCAAGCAATGAAGTACCGAAAGAGACGCGAGGTAGCGTAGTCAGAACAGACAGGCCAGAAGGTCAGAACTGAGAAAATCAAGCAACGAGAGACACTAAGCAGAGAAGCCGAGAGAGTAAACAATCCAGGTCATACACGGAAAGCAGTCAAACAAGTATGCACAACGCACACCAAGGGGTCAGACACACAGACAGAACGAAAGTATAACTGACAGAAAATCCTGGTTCAGAGTGGGTATAAATATCCCTCCCAGATCCAAAAGGAGGCCACCTACAATTAACCCTGAGAGGGCAGGGACTGAACCCTATCCAAACCATGACACCACACATGTGCTTACTGTGCTTTTCTGTTTCAGTCTTCCGGTGGTGTAAACTCTGTCCCTACAGGCTTGTTCACTGTGTGCATGGCTCATGTGTTTGTATTTAATTGGTTTCTTGATTTTTTGCAAGATTATGGAGGTTTTCCACCCCTCCTTTGTGAGCCATGCACATAAAGGCCGTTCTCTGCGGCGTGTCTACATTGGACATTATCTTTGTGAATCCTGCTCATATAGGTACTATACACATGACCAGGTTTTTAAATACATCAGTTAGAGATTAAACACATTAGGCAGGGACTGCTCTGAATCGGGTATAACTTGACTTTTGGTAGAGCGTCTTAGTATACATTTTTTGAAAAGAAACGAATCAACCAAATACCCTGTTTTTTTATCATCTTTTTACTAGCACTTGCGGTTTACTGTTACTTTTGTACAACAGAGTATTTTTATACATTTGTTTTACTGTGCTTTTCTATGTTACAGTTCAACTTCTGCACTTTCCCTGTGCTTCCTTCTACGTCCTCCAGTACATTACGGGGTAATAGCACCTTAGGCGGTACCGCAGCATTCTCCTTGTCCAGACTCACTACTTCTTTGGACTCCATCATCTGTTTCGCCCCGGATCTGAGTACGTCTGCCCATGCAATGACCTGCGACATCTCTAACAATCTGCGTCCTGTACTTTCTGGACAGTTTCCTTGTTCCCACTTCCAACTGCTGTAACTCGGCTGCTGCACACTGTCCTTCTGTCCCTAAGGGACTCTGTTATGATTCTGTAGCCAGGGAGGACAGCAGCAAAAATAGACAGGCAACCAGACACCGGAGAGGTTGGTAACTAGCAGATTGCAGATCGCTAAACTGACAGCACAACTAGAAGCAGCCGTGGGACGTGCCTACGGTGCCCTAGATGCCTCGACTCAGCCGGAGAGATAACTAAGCCTAAAGACAGAAAGGGGAAAGATAACTGCCCCAGAGTAGAGCCCCCAAAGGAATAAGTAGCCCCCAAACATATATTGGCGGTGAGACAAGATGAAATACAAACACAGGCAGAAAATAGAGTGAGCAAATGCTGGGGCCCAATCTGTCTAGATAGCACAGGACAGGAAAGAATACTGTCTGTAATCCGTCAAAAACTGTAAGAAAAACTCCAACATGTTCTGATATACAAAAATTCTGAGACCACACGATCTCTCCCCCGCTAGATCAGAACTCCGGTGTAACTGGTAGCAAATAAGCGGATACTGATATAACAGGGAACTGAAAATACAAAACAATGGCAAATGAGAAACAGAGGCCAGCACAGGCCCCAGCAGGGGAACCTGGCTGTACAAACTCCAGGAGGGCAGAAAACTGAGATAGACAAAAACGAATGCCACAGAAATAAACTGCAAATAACTTATCTGAAAGTGGCAGGACAAGCAGGAAGCGAGCTGACTTCCAAATGGGACCAGGAAGAACAAATCACTGGCGAGGATCATGGGAAGGTAGCGCACTTAAATCTCCCCAGTCATCAACCCCAGATTCCCAATCATCGCTCCCAGCTGATGAATCTCTGTCAGCCAAAGCAGCTTCATTACTATCAGCAGCCACCAGAGGGAGCCCAAACTCCGAAGTCAGATCCAGAGCGTTCACAACTGGACTCTGAATGGCTGAACTTCTTGACATTACATGGCTGCTGCGGTGTCCAGGGCCAATGGCCCGTCTGTACGACTCGGGCACTACATCTTAACTAACTACACTACGGAAACGTTCCTGGCTTACCACACAGCAGCCCCTCCTATGTTTAACTATTTCCTGTCCTATACTCTAACTAACCATATAATATTCTATAATGCCCCCATCTAGTGGCAAAAGCTAACTACTATGCTTACCTTAAGTCTAAGCACAGATACATTACATAAAATATATTTTTACAGTGATAAAGAACATGTCATATTGCACATATCTACAAGATTAAGAATATACAGTAAACAACATGATAATACTCATTCAAGTGTAGTAATACCAGTGCAAAGTAATAGTAATACACGTTTAAGTGTAGCAGTACCATTTCTAATAATAAACATTATTCACTCCCCTTACATTTGAATTGACAATGATGGTGGAAAGGGCAATGATGGGGGTGATAGGGGAGGAGGAAATGATAGAGATGGTGGAATGGGCAATGATGGGGTGGTGGGGGAAAAGGCAATGATGGTGGTAGGGGAAAGAACAATGATGGTGGAAAGGGCAATGATAGGGTGATGGGGAGGAGGAAATGATGGGGGTGGTGGAATGGGCAATGATGGGGTGGTGGGAGAAAAGGCAATGATGGAGGTGTCGGAATGGACAATGATGGGGTGGTGAGGGAGAAAGCAATGGTAAATGTGGGGGAAAGGGCAATGATGGAGGTGCTGGGGGAGAAGGCAATGATGGGGTGGGGAGAGGACAATAATGGGATGCAGGAGGAGGACAATGAAGGGTGTGGGGGATTGGGAAGGGAGGAAGGGCGATTTATAATGGATTTAGGAACAGGGGGAGGAAGATGTTATTATCGCTTATTATGTTTAAAGGGAACCTGTCACCTGTTTTGGCTGTGGGGGCTGTGCGCAGGAGCTGGGTCGCTCTGACCTTTCCTGGTGCCTGCGTACTGCAGTACTTTGCTCTGCCTTCAACAGGGCAGATAAGTACAACTGCGCAGGAGCGCGATGCAGGTGAGCCATGAAGCAAGCAGGAGGGCGGCATCGCAAGAAGATGGGAGGCGCCGGACCCAGACCTGCGACACCCATCGGACCGGACTGCCCCCAGGTGAGTATAATAAAACTTATTTTTCTTATCTTTCAGGTTGGATCGGGGGCTTATCTACAGCATTATAGAATGCTGTAGAAAAGCCCTGAAAGGCAGTGGCCGCATCTTATAGCAGCCAAAATAGGTGACAGGTTCTCTTTAACACAGTCCCTTAGTATATAGTGTACTCACTTATTATACATAGCACAGCCTCTTAGTACAGTAGGTTCGGAAAGTATTCAGACCCCTTTAAATTTTTCACTCATTGCTTCATTGCAGCTATTTGGTAAATGCAAAAAAATTCATTTTTTCTCATTAATGTACACTCTGCACCCCATCTTTACTGAAAAAACAGAAATGTAGAAATTTTTGCAAATTTATTAAAAAAGAAAACTGAAATATCACATGGTAATAAGTATTCAGACCCTTTGCTCAGTAATGAGTAGAATCACCCTTTTGAGCTAGTACAGCCATGAGTCTTCTTGGAATGACGCAACAAGTTTTTCACTCCTGAATTTGGGGATCTCTGCCATTCTTCCTTGCAAATCCTCTCCAGTTCCATCAGGTTGGATGGTGAACATTGGTGGACCGCCATTTTCAGGTCTCTCCAGAGATGCTCAATTGGGTTTAAGTCAGGCCTTTGGCTGGGCCAGTCAAGAATTTTCACAGAGTTGTTCTGAAGCCACGCCTTTGTTATTTTAGCTGTGTGCTTGGGGTCATTGTCTTGTTGGAAGGTGAAACTTCTGCCAAGTCTGAGTCCTAGAGCACTCTGGAAGAGGTTTTCATCCAAAATAAGATATCTCTGTACTTGGCCGCATTCATGATTATCAAATATTCATGATTATGGGACCTTATATACTGTAGAAAGGCATCATAAATGTAACCTATCCTTCTCTCTATTTGGCCGCATTCATGTTTACTTCAATTGCAACCAGTCATCCTGTCTCTGCAGCTGAAAAACACCCCCATAGCATGATGCTGCCACCACCATGTTTCACTGTTGGGATTGTATTGGGCAGGTGATGAGCAGTGCTTGGTTTTCTCTACACATACCATTTACAATTATCACCAAAAAGTTCTATCTTCATCTCATCAGACCAGAGAATCTTATTTCTCATAGTCTGGGAGTCCTTCATGTGTTTTATTAGCAAACTCTATGCGGGCTTTCATATGTCTTGCATTGAGGAGAGGCTTCCGTCAGGCCACTCTGCCATAAAGGCCCAACAGGTGGAGGGCTGCAGTGATAGTTGGAACTTTCTCCCATCTCCCTACTGCATCTGTGGAGCTCAGCCACTGTGATCTTGGGGTTCTTCTTTGCCTCTCTCACCAAGGCTCTTCTCCCATGATTGCTCAGATTGGCTGAACGGCCAGGTCTAGGAAGACTTCTGGTGGTCTCAAACTTCTTCCATTTAAGGATTATGGAGACCACTGTGCTCTTAGGAACCTTGAGTACTGCAGAAATTCTTTTGTAACCTTGGCCAGATGTGTGCCTTTCCACAATTCTGTCTCTGAGCTCCTCAGCCAGTTCCTTTGACCTCATGATTCTCATTTGGTCTGACATGCACTGCGAGCTGTGAGGTCTTATGTAGACAGGTGTGTGTATTTACAAATCAAGTCCTATCAGTTTAATTAAACACAGCTGGACTCCAATGAAGGACTAGAACCATCTCAAGGAGGATCACAAGGAAATGGACAGCATGTGACGTAAATATGAGTGTCTGAGCAAAGGGTCTGAATACTTATGACCATGTGATATTTAAGTTTTTCTTTTTTAATAAATTTGCAAAAAATTCTACATTTCTGGTTTTCATCAGTCAAGATGGGGTGCAGAGTGTATATTAACCCCTTCACCCCCAAGGGTGGTTTGCACGTTAATGACCGGGCCAATTTTTACAATTCTGACCACTGTCTCTTTATGAGGTTATAACTCTGGAACGCTTCAACGGATCTCGCGATTCTGAGACTGTTTTCTCGTGACATATTGTACTTCACGTTAGAAGTAAAATTTCTTCGATATAACTTGCTTTATTTTTGAAAAAAAACGCAAATATGGCGAAAATTTTAAAATTTTGCAATTTTCAAACTTTGAATTTTTATTCCCTTAAAACAGAGAAATATATCACACAAAATAGTTAAGAAATAACATTTCCCACATGTCTACTTTACATCAGCACAATTTTGGAACCAAAATTTTTTTTTGTTAGGAAGTTATAAGGGTTAAAAGTTGACCAGCGATTTCTCATTTTTACAACAAAATTTACAAAGCCATTTTTTTTAGGGACCACCTCACATTTGAAGTCACTTTGAGGGGTCTATATGGCAGAAAATACCCAAAAGTGACACCATTCTAAAAACTGCACCCCTCAAGGTACTCAAAACCACATTCAAGAAGTTTATTAACCCTTCAGGTGCTTTACAGGAACTAAAGCAACGTGGAAGGAAAAAATGAATATTTAACTTTTTAGCCAAAAAAATGATCTTTTACAAACTTTTTTTTATTTTCACAAGGGTAAAAGGAGAAAATGGACAGATAAGGTTGTTGTGCAATTTCTCCTGAGTACACCAATACCCCATATGTGGGGGAAAACCACTGTTTGGGCACACGGCAGAGCTCGTAAGGGAAGGAGCGCCGTTTGACTTTTTCAAACTAAAATTGGCTGGAATTGAGATTGGACGCCATGTCGCGTTTGGAGAACCTCTGATGCGCCTAAACAGTGGAAACCCCCCACAAGTGACACCATTTTGGAAACTAGACCCCCTAAGGTACTTATCTAGATCTGTTGTGAGCACTTTGAACCCTCAAGTGTTTCACAAAAGTTTATAATGCCTGGGTGTGAAAAAAAAAAAAAAACAATTTTCCACAAAAATGATTTTTTAGTCCCAAATTTTTGAATTTTCCCAGGGAAATTGGACCCCAAAAGTTGTTGTCCAGTTTGTCCTGAGTACACTGGTACCAAATATGTGGGGGGGGAACTGTTTGGGTGCACGTCAGGGCTTGGAAAGGAAGTAGTAACGTTTTGGAATGCAGACGTTGATGGGTGTCATGTTCCGTTTGCAGTGCCCCAGATGAGCCTAAACAGTGGAAACCCCCCACAAGTGACCCCATTTTGGAAACTAGACCCCCTAAGGAACTTATCTAGATCTTTGGTAAGCACTTTGAACCCCCAAGTGCTTCACACAAGTTTATAATGCCCGGGCATGAAAATAAAAAATCCTATTTTTTCCCACAAAAATTATCTTTTAGTCACAAATTTTTTATTTTCCCAAGGGTAACAGGAGAAATTGGACACAAAAGTTGTTGTCCAATTTGTCCTGAGTACGCTGATACCCCATATGTGGGGGAGAACCACTGTTTGGGCGCACGGCAGAGCTCGAAAGGGAAGGAGCACCATTTGACTTTTTCCAACGAAAATTGGCTGGAATTGAGATTGGATGCCATGTTGCATTTGGAGAGCCCCTGATGTGCCTAAACAGTGGAAACCCCCCACAAATGACCCCATTTGGGAAACTAGACCCCCTAAGGAACTTATCTAGATCTTTGGTGAGCAATTTGAACCCCAAGTGCTTCACACAAGTTTATAACGTAGAGCCGTAAAATTTAAAAATCATATTTTTTCCACAAAAATGATCTTTTCACCCCAATTTTTATTTTTCCAAGGGTAACAAGACTCCAAAAGTTATTGTGCAATTTGTCCTGAGTGCGCTGATACCCAATATGTGGGAGTAAACCACTGTTTGGGTGCATGGCAGAGATTGGAAGGGAAGGAGCGCCATCTGACTTTTTCAACGCAGAATTGGCTGGACGCCATGTCGTGTTTGGAGAGCTCCTGATCTGCCTAAACAGTGGAAACCCCATAAATGACACCATTTTGGAAACTAGACCCCTCAAGGAACTTATCTAGATGTGTGGTGAGAACTTTGAACCCCCAGGTGTTTCACTAAAGTTTATAACGTATAGCCGTAAAATAAAAAATCTTTTTTTTTTTTTACAAAAATGATTTTTTCGCCCCCAATATTTTATTTTCACAAGGGTAACAGAAGAAATTGGAACCCAAAAGTTGTTGTCCAATTTGTCCTGAGTACGCTGATACCCAATATGTGGGAGAAAACTACTGTATGGGCACACGTCGGGGCTCGGAAGGGAAGTAGTGACGTTTTGGATTGCAGACTTTAATGGAATGGTCTGGGGGGGTCATGTCGCATTTGGAGAGCCCCTGATGCACCTAAACAGTGGAAACCCCCCACAAGTGACCCCATTTTGGCAAATAGACCCCACAAGGAACTTATCTAGATGTGTGGTGAGCACTTTGAACCCCGAAGTGCTTCACAGAAGTTTATAACGTACAGCCGTAAAAATAAAAAATGTTTTGTTTTTTTTACAAAAATGATTTTTTTGCCCCCAATATTTTATTTTCACAAGGGTAACAGGAGAAATTGGACCCCAAAAGTTGTTGTCCAATTTGTCCTGAGTACGCTGATACCCAATATGTGGGAGAAAACTACTGTATGGGCGCACGTCAGGGCTCGGAAGGGAAGTAGTGACGTTTTGGATTGCAGACTTTGATGGAATGGTCTGGGGGCGTCATGTCGCATTTGGAGAGCCCCTGATGCGCCTAAACAGTGAAAATCCCCAAAAAGTGACCCCATTTTGGAAAATAGACCCCACAAGCAACTTATCTAGATGTGTGGTAAGCGCTATGAAGCCCCAAGTGCTTCACAGAAGTTTATAATGTACAGCCGTAAAAACAAAAAAAATCATTTTTTTTTTTTTTACAAAAATGATATTTTCGCCCCCAGTTTTTTATTTTCCCAAGGGTAACAGAAGAAATAGGACAAATTGCACAATAACTCTTGGGGTCCAGAGTACGCTGATACCCCATATGTGGGGATAAACTACTGTTTGGACGCATGGCAGAGCTCAGAACTGAAGGAGCACCGTTTGACTTTTTCAACGCAGAATTGGCTGGAATTGAGATCAGACGCCATGTCACATATGGAGAGCCCCTGATGTGCTTAAACAGTGGAAACCCCCCAATTCTAACTCCAACCCTAACCACAACACACCCCTAACCCTAGTCCCAACCCTAACCACAAACCTAACCCTAACACACCCCTAATCCCAACCCTAACCCTAATCCTAACTTTAGCGCCAACCCTAACCCTAACTTTAGCCGCAACCCTAACCCTAATGGGAAAATGGAAATAAATTCATTTTTTTTATTTTATTATTTTTCCCTAACTAAGGGGGTGATAAAAGGGGGTCTGATTTACTATTTATAGCGGGTTTTTATGATTGGCAGCTGTCACGCTAAAAGACGCTTTTTATTGCAAAAAATAGTTTTTTGCATCGCCACATTTTGAGAGCTATAATTTTTGCATATTTTGGCCCACAGAGTCATGTGAGGTTTTATTTTTTGCGGTACGAGTTGACGTTTTTATTGGTACCATTTTTGAGCACGTGACATTTTTTGATCGCTTTTTATTTCGATTTTTGGGAAGTTAGAATGAACAAAAATCAGCAATTCATGAATTTCTTTTGGGGGAGGCGTTTATATACCGTTCCGCGTGTGGTAAAATTGATAAAGCAGTTTTATTCTTCGCGTCAGTACGATTACGCCGATACCTCATTTATATCATTTTTTTAGGTTTTGGCGCTTTTATAGAATAAAAACCATTTTATATAAAAAATAATTATTTTTGCATCGCTTTATTCTGCGAGCTATAACTTTTTTATTTTTTCGCTGATGATGCTGTATGGCGGCTCGTCTTTTGTGGGACAAGATGACGTTTTCAGCGGTACCATGATTATTTATATCGGTCTTTTTGATCACGTGTTATTCCACTTTTTGTTCGGCGGTATGATGATAAAGCATTGATTTTTTGCTTTGTTTTTTTTATTTTTTTTTATTTTTAAGGGGTTCGCTAAAGGGGTTAACTAGTGGGACAGTTTTATAGGGGGGGTCGTTACGGACGTGGCGATACCAAATATGTGTACTTTTATTGTTTTGTTTTTCTTATTTACAGGAAGAAATGAATTTATTGGGGAATATTTTTTTTTTTATTTTTTTTTTTATTTTGGATTTTTTTTTAAAACATGTTTATTTTTATTTTTTTAACTTTTTTACTTTGTCCCAGGGTGGGACATCACTGTATTTTAGCAGATCGCTGGTGTGACAGTGTGCACAGCACTCTGTCACACCAGCGATCTCACAGGCAGTGCAGGACGCTTCCTCATCGCCTGCTCTCAGCAGGCACTGAGGAAGCCGCCTCCCTCCAGGACCCCGGCGCCATCTTGGATCCGGGTCCTGGGAGGGAGGAAGCCCTCAGAACAGCGCGATCACATCGCGCTGGTCTGAGGGTCTCAGGGGGCGCGCAGGGAGCCCTCTCCCTGCGCGATGCTCCCCTGTGCCCCCAGTACACCGCGATCATGTTTGATCGCGGTGTGCTAGGGGTTAATGTGTCGGGAGCGGTCCGTGACCGCTCCTGACACACAGTCACGGGTGTCAGCTGTGATAATCAGCTGACACCCGGCGGCGATTAGTTGCGCTCCCTCCGGGAGCGCAGCTGATCGCCTATGACGTACTATCCCGTCCATGGTCAGATTGGCACGGGTTTCATGGACGGGATAGTACGTCTGATGTCAGAGAGGGGTTAATGAGAAAAAAAATAACTTTTTAGCATTTACCAAATGGCTGCAATGAAACGAAGAGTGAAAAATTTAAAGGAGTCTGAATACTGTCCGAACCCACTGTATATAGTGTACTCACTTATTATGTATAACACCATCCTTAGTTACATAGTTTCCTCATTTGTTATGTATAACACCGTCCCTTATTACATACCATCCTTTCTAGTTATATATGGTGCCATCCCTTATTATATAGCTTCCTCTGCTGTTATGTACAGTGCTGTCTCTTACATAGTGTATTCTTGTCAGTTTGTTACTCACAGCGCCCTCTTTTATTACATAGTCTGCTCTCTTGTTAGATATAAAATTACTGCTGATGGAGGAGCCGGTGACCAGACGACCAGTCCATTATCTCCTCCTTTAGAAAAGAAGCTTTCCCATGCTCCATCAGCCATCATTGAATTATATATCTAACAAGAGAGGACAGTACAGTATGTAATAAAAAACAGGGCTCTATATAATCCATTATGTAAGGGACAGTGCTGTACATAGCAAGAGAGGGCACTGTATAAGGGACGGCAATATACATAATAAAGGAGACAATGTAATATATATACACATGTATGTGTGTGTGGCTATATATATACATATAAATGTATATATATATAGCTTTGTCACCATAAAAGGAGGAGGGCCCAGACACATTTCTTGCACAGGGGCCCCAAGCTGTCAGTGTTCACCCCTGAAGTGGTGCATGTGTTCTGCTATACTTTTCCTCTAATTGTTCCTCTTCTGATCTTGCCTTAAAAATACCGATGTAAAATAATAACCAAATACTCAACATGTGTGTGGCACCACAGGAGTTCGGTTGCCACAGTGACCTTGCCTCCCTCCAGGGGGAGTGATGTCATGTCTGAAAGCAAGGAAGCATCCCCTTAACCGATAACACACAGCATACAACACTTTTCCTACTCCAGACCAGAAGTGGGAGCTCTAACACCTGATTTCAGGGGAGCTTCTTTGGAATGTTCTGGCTGGGAGAGGAGATAGTTAGTGTCTGAGGAGAGTGAGGAAGGATGTGTGGAGACAAGGTGGGGGACAGGAGCTATAGCTGAGCTCACCCACAGGTCTGAGCACCAGAATCCGGACCCCGGAGTCCGAGGTTGAATGGGTAGCTGAAGCCCCAGCAGCAGAATTCGGAGGGCAGGAGACAGCAGGTTCTCTGCCCCAACTAATACTCGACTACACAGCAGCAGAACATGTGAGCCGGAGACGCCATAGAGGATCGATCCCTGAAGTAGGCTACAGCTGCCTGTCATGAGAGTGGAGTTCTACTTAAAAGTAACAGACAGAGAGAGGAACTTGAACAGAGTTTACAACAGCAAGTACCTCAGATAATAGCGCTAGAAAGGAGGCCTCACATCCCACATGAATGAGGAGATTCCAAATTGCTTTCAGGCTGAACGACTCCAGCACCATCTGTAAACTAAGCCCTGGACACTTTGCCCGCAGAACTGTGAGTAAAGCTTTGGAAACTGCATCTGACTGTGTCCTCTCAAGTTCTTCCTGCATCACCCACTCAACACTGCTACATCCCTTGCTAAATACTACATCTTTACCATCTACCTTACATTACATCTGCCTGGGACTTAGGTCCACTTGTGGGGAGCTTTACCAACTCTGCTGCATCACCATCAGTCCCAGAGAATCTGCATTGCAGCGCTGGTCACCTCTGACCAGAAACCACATGTGGCGTCACGAACACTTTATTACAAATTCTATTATCCCTTGTAAATACACCCCTTTTATTGGACGCCCAGGGCCACAGACCGGGTCACTGCCGCTGTGACACTTCCTCTTTAAGAAGCGGCCCGGTACCGAATACCCCACTGCCCTCACGGGCGATCCATGTGAACGTGGCCTAAGGATAAGTGATAAGTTATTGATTGGTGGGTGTCCAAATGCTTTGACTCGCACGGATCGGAAGAATGTACAACTTTTATCCCCATTAGTATGGAGCTTCATGATCGACTTGATAACTAATTCATTCGTTCATAGAATCATAGAAAATCGTGTCCAACCCCTGCTCGATGCAGCGCAGGATTCACTAAACGAGCATGTCTGTCCAGCCTCTGTTTGAAGACTTCCATTGAAGGAGAACTCACCACTTCACATGGCAGCGTGTTCCACTCATTGATCACCCTCACTGTCAAAAAGTTTTATGAGATCTAATAAGTATCTTCTCTCTTTCAGTTTCATTCCATTGCTTCTCGTGTTTCCATGTGCAAACGAGAATAAGGATGCTCCCTCTACAAGGTGACATCCCTTCAAATATTTGCAGATATCTATTAAGTCTCCTCTTGGCCTTCTTTTTTGCAAGATAAACATTCCCAGGTCCTTTAACCATTCCTCGTAGGACATACTTTACAGTCCACTCACCATCCTGGTAGCTCTTCTCTGAACTTGCTTAGTTCTAATCCTCTCATTCTATACATGTAATTTTCGTTTTTCTTGCCCAGATGTAGAATCTTGCATTTCTCCCTGTTAAATAACATTCTATTAGTCGCTGTCCACTGTTCAAGCTTATCTAGATCCTTCTGAATTCTTTCTCTGTCTTCTCTAGTGTCAGCTATCCCTCCTAACTTTGCATCGTCTGCAAATTTGATCAGTTTACCTTCAGTTCCCTTATCTAGATCATTTATAAAATATGTTCAATAACACTGGGGCCAGGGCACAGCCTTGTGGTACCGTTCTTGAAACACTCTTTCAATTGTATGTCCAACCATTTACTACTTGTTGAGTACGATCACTGAGCCAGTTATGAATCCATCTAACCATAGCCTTGTCAATCCCACACTTGTGAGAAAAGAAAATTCGGAGGCACATCTCTCTTCCGGAGGGGATCCCAAATGAATGTCAGATGTAGAACATACCTCCGGGTAATGTTCAGATTAGTGATGACACTTTTTTGCTTATAGAATTGAATTCATTTAAACATCCATATACAGAGATGTTTTTTCATGCTGGTTACAGATTAAAATAGCATGAAAACCTTAAAAAGTGATTAAAAACACAATATGTTTCTGCTCTAAAAGAATCTTCCTCACGTGCATACTGATAACACACGGATGACATCCGTGTGACACGTACTGGAATGAAAAGCTCCGGCAGCTGTGAAAAGCAGTACAGTAAGCACTATTCCCAGGCGGTGGGTGCTGACTACAACTGTCATATCCTCATCTGGTCTCCTTGCGATCAGCGAGACCAGATGACGCTGATAACAGTTGTAGTCAGCACCCACCCCCTTGGAATAGCGGAAAGTTTTCAGTTTTTCACTGTTGCACATTAAATAAATAATTAAATTTAAAAAAAGGTGTGAGGTCCCACCCATGTTTTAAAACCAGTGCAGATAAAGCAGACAGCAGCATGCTTCTATTATCAGGCTGGGATGGTCCATGATTAAAAGCCCGTCCCCAGATGAAAAATTTAAGCCCACAGCTGCTCCAGAGTTAACGCATCACATTAAATGCGCAAAATCTGGCTTTTTACCTCGCTCATCCCAATTGCCCTGATGCAGTGGCAATCGGGGTAATATATGGATTTGACAATAGATGCGTTTTGTCAAAATTCACAGCTGCCATCAAGCCCTGGGTTAGTAATGTAGAGGAGTCAGTCAAATATCCCCATTACTAAACCTGTCAGTAAAAATCATTAAACTTACACACAGAAAAGTCCTGTTTTAAAATAAAAACCCAGACACCCTCTTTCACCCATTTATTTCCCAAAAAACACCTCTGCAGGTCTGCCGTTATCCTGATCGATGTCCCATGACAAATCCTGACTCTGCTACATCCGGAAGCTGTGATGAGCGGTGACATCAATAACATTACCGCTCACCACAGCTGCTGGAACACACTGAGAGTAGTGTGAGAACCAGCCACAGTGACGAGCGGTGATGCCATTAAGGTTACCGCAGATCACAAGCAGCGGTTCTCACAGTAACCTCTGTGTGATCTGCCAGCTGTGAACTGCCGTGATTTCCCTAAGGTTACTCAAGTTCAAAAATGGCTGGCTCACATGCAGAGGAAAGACAGAGGACAGCGTGTGTTCACAGCTGGCTGGCTCACACGAGGTGGCCCTGGTGAGCAGTTATGTTACTGATGTCATCACTCATCACAGCCCCGGGATGTAGAAGTTGGGGATCATTGTGGCACATCAATCTGGATTACATTGTGTTGGCATATGCAACAGATTAGGACTTATTATAAGTAAAAGGAGGACTTTATGCTGACCTGACAATAGATGGCGATGTTGTGTAACGTTTCCTTCTGTTTATTGTATTGTATAAGAAATAGTCTCACTTGTAGTTTCACTTTCGTTTTGTTCTTGGTTTCCTGATGCAATGCTGAAATGACTGTGCATTCTTCCTTTACCTCATGATGTTAGAAGTAAAAGCTTGTTATCCTATGCAGCCTGCTCTGTGAAGTTTTCTACTGCAAAGGTGTGGATTCAGAAGCTGTGCAACAGGTTATGGGCCCAGACACAGGTACCCAGATATAGCGTGCCCAGATACAGCGTACCCAGATACCCAGACACCAGAGAATCCAGATACCACAGATCCCAAGCACCAAGAATACCAGATACTCAGGAAACTTGAACTCTCAGCAAGACCCTGGTGAATGCAGAAGAATATCTTCAGTGCAACTCTCTGAACAAGTAAGTCTTTATGAAGATGATGAATAACACAGAGCTAAAACTCACAGTAGCTAAACTGAATGATGAGAACTATCAGCTATGGAAGTTCAAAGTAGAGATGTTATTGTCTAAAATGATTTATGGGAAGTAATCACTACAGATAGACCTGATCAAGATAATCAGACATGAGGTAAGAAAAATAGACAAGCGAGAGCCACCATTAGCTTATTAGTGGATGATGCTCAATTAATACATATAAAAAATGAAGAAACAGCGAAAGGAATGTGGGAAGCATTAAGAAAGCTATATGAGAGACCCAGCTTAAATCACAAGTTATTTTTATTAAGAAAGCTTTACAGTATGAGATTAAGTGCAAATGATGACATGCAAAAGCATATATTCTCAATGATGGAAGTGATATCACAGCTAAGATCTATTGGTGAAGATATTAAGGAAAGTGATATAGCAGCTATATTGTTGTGCAGTTTACCAAATTCATATACTGCTTTAATAAATGCACTAGAGACAAGACCAGAAACTGACATTACATTAGATTTTGAGAAAACAAGACTCATAGATGAATATCAGAGAAGAAAAGAACAAAGCAATGATTCTTCTACTGAAAAGGACAGTGAAAACGCTCTTAAAGCTACAGAATTTAAAAAAAACCTATAATAGACAAGAGAATGCTTCAGATGTTAGAAAAAAAGGTCATTTAAAGAAAGACTGTACCATATGGAAAGCAGAGCAACAAAAATTACAACATAAAAAGGATACACAGAAAGTAAAAAACACAATTTCCGATTCGTGTGAGAATAATTGGAATGGCACATTCAAAATAACAGACAAGAAATCATCACTTGGTTGGTTTATTGATTCAGGAGCAACGAGTCATATGACAAGTGACAAGAATGTCTTTACTGATCTTGATTTTAATAAAAAAGAAGCCATTTATCTTGCAGATGGAAGCAAAATAACCGCAGAAGGTATCGGACAAGGTATGCTAAATTGTTCAAACAAGTTCGGACAAGATTCAAAGATACTTGTACAGGATGTGTTGTATGTTCCAAAATTGGAAGGCGGATTATTATCTGTGAAAGGTTTAACAGCAAAAGGACTTACAGTAAAATTCAAAGACAATGAGTGTGCAATTATTGCAGGAAACAAGATGATAACCAAAGTCAAAGCAGATGAACATTTATATCATTTTGACAAACCAAAAGAACAGATGAAGGTTTGTACACATGATCACAAAAACTGTTGTAATGTATGTAGTACAGTTCATATAGCGTCTTGTGCTTGGGTGCGATGAAAATACATGAGACACAGGTTTGATATAGAAAGTCTTGTATTACTTCATACAAGTTGGCAAAAATAGTCACACAGTTTGCAGACACAGAAGCAGGAGACACAGCAGGCCAGAGTAATCTAAGCTCAGCAATCACTCTCCACAACAGGTTCAGGATCTTCTTCTCTGTTACCGTAAGTCCATGCAAACGTGGGTCTTTCAAAGAGCAGGGTTCAGAGTCCACAAGTGCTTCAGAGTTCCTCAGTAGGAAAAGCTGGAGTACAAGGTCCAAGGCTTTAGGAGTCAGGTCACAGGTTCACTGCAGGCTAGATTCTGAAGCACTGATTGCTCAGCTGTGGCTGCTTAAGAAGCAAAAGGAGAGAATCAGGGTGGGAACATGCAAGCTGGAAACTCCATTTTGACTGAGGGCAAGATAGCTGCAGCAAGACAGAAAGTAAAATGGCTGACGAACAAACTGAGTTTCAGGAACATGTACACAGAACCTTACATTACTCCCCCTTAGGGACAACCTCTGGATGACCTCAGGCCAGGCTTGTGTGGGTACCTCTGATGAAACTGACGGAGCAAGCGAGGAGCATTAACGTTATTGACTGGTTCCCATGAGTTGTCCTCCACTGGGTAGCCCTGCCATTTAATCAGATATTGTAACTGATTTCTATACAACCTGGAATCTAAAATCCTTTCCACCACAAATTCTTCCTGACCATCGACTAGCACTGGGTCAGGGCAAGGAGAAGAACGTCCAGGAAGCGTATTGGGTGTCGCAGCCTTTAGTAGGGATACATGAAAGACAGGGTGAATTCTCATAGTTCTGGGCAGTTGAAGACGACAAGCAACGGCACTTATAATTTTACTGATTTTATAGGGTCCAATGTACTTATGTCCCAACTTAGACGATGGAATCCTTAACTTAAGATTTCTGGTTGACAGCCAGACCAAGTCTCCTACCTTGAAAGCTGGTGCAGGTTTACGAAATTTATCTGCTGCTTTCTTGTACCTTTCCTGAGCCGATTCCAGATTCTCCTTTAGAAGATCCATATTCTTCTGTAAAGACGTGATTCTTTCAGCCACTGCTGGTAAAGGCGTTTCTATGGGAAATCGTGGTAGAATGTTAGGATGATAACCTAGATTAGAGTAAAAAGGAGACTGCTTAGTGGAGGCACTCTGAGAGTTGTTATACGAGAACTCAGCTAATGGAAGTAGATCCACCCAATCATCCTGTAGGTGGCAGATAAAGCAGCGGAGATACTGCTCCAGGGTTTGATTGGTTCGTTCGGTCTGTCCATTAGTCTGGGGATGAAAAGCAGAAGAAAGGTTTACTTTAATGTCCAATGCTGCACAGAAATTTTGCCAAAACCTAGAAGTGAATTGCACCCCTCGATCCGAAATAACCTCATCCGGTACTCCATGTAAGCGAAACACATCTTTAATCATCAAATCTGATGTCTGTTTTGCAGTGGGTAAGCCGACACAAGGGATAAAATGAGCTGCCTTTGTTAGACGGTCAACCACCACTAGAATGGTGTTCTTCCCTTGAGAGGTTGGTAACTCCAAATGAAGTCCATAGAAATGGATCCCCACGGGCGGGACGGGGTGCGAAGAGGCTGTAACAGACCAGTTGGTGAGGAGCGAGGTGTTTTGCATCTTGCACAGACTTCACATGAAGTGACATAGTTTAAAACATCCTTCCTGCAAGTGGGCCACCAAAAGAAACGAGAGAGAAATTCCTGTGTCTTTAGAATTCCTCTATGCCCAGCTATCTTGGAATCGTGAATGAGTTGCAATACTCTCAATCTGACTGTTTCAGGAATATACAGGCGTTGTCCCTGAATCCACACACCATTCTTAAAGACAAGACTTACGTCCCTTGGGGGTTGTGCCAAAAAGGAATCCGCATGGTATGCTTCCTTGATGTCCTTAAGTAGGTCTTGATTATGAATTACTCCTAGGAATCTAGAGTCAGGAAGAATAGTCTTAGGAGGAGTAATTGGACGTGTCTCTGCTGAGTAAATCCTAGAGAGTGCATCAGCCTTTCCATTGCGCGATCCTGGTCTATAAGAAATTATAAAATTAAATTGGTTTAAGAAAAGATTCCAGCGAGCCTGGCGAGGAGTCAGGCACTTAGCCGACCTGATAAACTCAAGGTTACGATGATCTGTCAGGACGACTATTTGCTATGCAGCTCCCTGAAGAAGGTGTCTCCATTCTTTGAAGGCGGCAATAATGGCCAACAACTCTCTATTGCCCACATCGTAGTTCCTCTCAGCCGAAGACATTGCTGGGAAAAGAAGGCACAGGGATGCAAGACATTCTTCTCACCTGTTTTCTGAGAGAGTATAGCTCCAACGGCACAGTCTGAAGCATCCACCTCTATTATGAAGGCAAGCTCGGGGTTGGGATGTACTAGGATAGGTGCAGTGGTAAATTTATCTTTTAGACGGGAAAATGCTTCCTGGGCTTGGGGAGTCCAGGAGAACCTAGACTCTTTCCGGGTAAGTTGGGTGATAGGTGACACTACCTCAGAGAAATTTCTAATGAAACGTCTATAGAAGTTGGCAAACCCGATGAAGCGCTGTACCTCCTTCACATTTCTAGGACTTGGCCAATCCTTGATGGCTTGGGTTTTGCTTCCATCCATACTAATTCCTTGTGTAGACAGTACATACCCCAGAAATTGAATTTCGGTCTATGGAATTCACACTTTTCAAGTTTGATGTAAAGATGATTTTGTCTTAGACGTTCCAAGACCATTCTCACATGTCCATGATGTTCCTCTGTGGAGTTAGAAAAAATTAGAATATCATCCAAATAAATTACCACGAATGTATCTAGGAGATCCCTGAAGATGTCATTCACCAAGTGTTGGAAAGTGGCTGGGGCGGTACTCAGACCAAAAGGCATAACTAGATATTCAAAGTGTCCATAGCGTGACCTGAATGCAGTCTTCCATTCATCCCCAGGTCTAATACGGACTAAGTTATAGGCCCCACGAAGATCTAGTTTAGAGAAAATTTTGGCATGTCGCACTCTCTCCAATAACTCAGGGATTAAAGGCAATGGATAACGGTTTCTAATAGTAACCTTATTGAGTTCCCTATAGTCTACGCATGGTCTCAGAGATCCATCTTTCTTCTTTACAAAGAAGATGGGTGCACCTGCAGGAGATGAAAGGGGCGTATGAAGCCCTTGGCTAGATTTTCGTCTATGTAATCCTTTAAAGCCTTTAGCTCGGGCCCCGCCAGGGAGTAGATCTTACCAAAAGGTATCTCTGCTCCAGGCAATAATTCAATTGGACAATCATATGGACGGTGAGGAGGAAGCTGGTCAGCGTTCTTCTTGTCACATAAATCCACATAGTCCTGGTATACAGCTGGTAGTTCAGGGACTGACATGGTTCCTTTAGGAACAGAGCAAGCTGAAACTTTTGGACTCATCTGTTTCTCTGGAAAGTGTAATTCCTTGGTCTCCCAGTTAATGGTAGGATTCTGAGCCTGCAGCCATGGTAGCCCTAGAATAATGGGAAAGTGGGGAGAAGAGATAAGCATAAAGGACAGTTTCTCTTGATGATCTTTACCCATAAGAACCCTCAAAGGCTCTGTTTCCTGATCCACTGGTCCAGAGGTCAGCAGGGAGCCATCCACAGTTTCCATCTGTACTGGAGTAGCCTTCTTCACTGAACGTATCCCCTGTTTCAGAGCAAAGGAGACATCCATAAAATTTCCACTTGCCCCTGAGTCGATCATAGCAGAGCTAGACACCCAAGCTGAGTCAACCCAGAGTTTGATGGAAAGAAAGCAATGAGAATTGTTTTTTTACAACTCAGCTGGGACACCGCTGAGGAAACTTGAAAAATGGCAGCGTTTACACAGTCAACGTCCTCAGAGGTAACGGTGTTTAAGTCCGAGAAATCAAGATCTGTTGCTGCAGATCTCTCTGGAGCCTGAGGCTCGGACCTGACAGATTCCCTCTCTCAACACTCACAATGAATGAGTGCTGCAGTAGTCTTACGAGAACGGCTGGGGCAGTTTATAATGAAGTGCCCTGACTTACCACAATAGAAACATAGATTTTCCTTAAAACGATGTTCCTTGCGTGCATCACTAACCCGTCGTTGTAAAGAGTCTACCTGCATGGGTTCAGGTTCCCGTGTAATCCTACTCAAAGGTTCCTTAGCTGGAGAGGAAGGTAGGAAAAGGTTAGTGCGATTGCTTTCGAACCATCCCTCTTGCCTGCGTTCAGTCAGACGAGTATCAATACGGATGCAGTAGTTAATAAAGTCACCTAACGCAGTGGGAGGGTCGGCACGAGCAAGTTCATCCTTAATCAGTGGAGATAACCCCTTTCGAAAAATAGATTTTTTTGGCGGAACTGTCCCAGGTGGTATCAAGGGCCCATCTCCTGAAATCCAAGGCATATTCAGCTACCGAGTGCTTACCTTGGCGCAAAGCTAACATGGCTGCTTCAGCTGTTGCACCTCGATTGGGGTCATCAAACACCTGCCCCATGGCTGAAATAAAAGCATCAAGGTGATTCAAACAATCATCCTCAGTCTCAATCAGAGGGTTTGCCCACATCAAAGCCTTGTTGGTAAGCAACATAATTATAGTAAGCACCTTAGATCGTTCAGTGGGAAATTGTGAAGCATGTGCAGAAAAAAAAAGATTGCATTGATTAATAAATCCCCTGAATTTCTCACGTTCACCGCCAAAACGAAAAGGGGGCAACTTGGGAATCCCAGAACTCGGGGCTACGGCAGGAGCCTGGACTCGCTCTTCTAGAACCTCAATCCTGGCTCGCAAATCCTGGCAGTCTGTCCAAACACTTGCAAATTGTGATTAGTGAGGTCCTGTAGGCTTGAAATACGGGTCTTTATATTCTGCAAATCTGCAAGGATATTATCAGTCACTCCGCAAAGTTCCTTTATGCGGGCCTCCATTTTCCAGATCTTTTAAGACAGGAGTACTGGAAGAAGAGGAGAGGAAAAAAAAAAAACAATAGTGTTTACCTGTGGTAACACTGCAGAGAGAAAAAAAATTAAGGGAACTGCTCACCTAGAATGGTTGTGAGAAGTCACAACCACTATCATCACAGAAAGTTCACCCGGACATCTGATATCCACAGTTACAGCAGACAAAAAAGAGAAAAGAGAAAAAAAAAAACAATAGTGTTTACCTGTGGTAACACTGCAGAAAAAAAAACACTTAAGGGAATTGCTCACCTGGAATGGTTGTGAGAAGTCACAACCACTGTCATCACAGAAAGTACAACCGGACATCCGATATCCACAGTTACAGCAGGCACAGCCTTTCCAGACCCAGCAGACACTAACGTTTTGGCTTCAGAATCTTGTAATGTATGTAGTACAGTTCATATAGCGTCTTGTGCTTGGGTGCGATGAAAATACATGAGACACAGGTTTGATATAGAAAGTCTTGTATTACTTCATACAAGTTGGCAAAAATAGTCACACAGTTTGCAGACACAGAAGCAGGAGACACAGCAGGCCAGAGTAATCTAAGCTCAGCAATCACTCTCCACAACAGGTTCAGGATCTTCTTCTCTGTTACCGTAAGTCCATGCAAACGTGGGTCTTTCAAAGAGCAGGTTCAGAGTCCACAAGTGCTTCAGAGTTCCTCAGTAGGAATAGCTGGAGTACAAGGTCCAAGGCTTTAGGAGTCAGGTCACAGGTTCACTGCAGGCTAGATTCTGAAGCACTGATTGCTCAGCTGTGGCTGCTTAAGAAGCAAAAGGAGAGAATCAGGGCGGGAACATGCAAGCTGGAAACTCCATTTTGACTGAGGGCAAGATAGCTGCAGCAAGACAGAAAGTAAAATGGCTGACGAACAAACTGAGTTTCAGGAACATGTACACAGAACCTTACAACTGTATTCACATGTGGCATAGATGTCTAGGACATAGACACCCGGACAGTATAAGGGAACTAAAGAGAAAAGAATTGACAAAAGATTTAAAGATATCAGATTGCTCAATTACCATAAGATGTGAATGTTGTATAAAATCCAAAGCCACAAGGATATCTATTCCAAAAGAAAGTATGATGAAAAGCGAAAAACCACTTGATTTGGTGCATACTGACGTATGTGGACCCATGAAAGTGACTACATCAGGAGGCAACAGATACATGTTGACTTTTATAGACGACTACTCAAGATACACAGTCACATACTTAATTAAGAACAAAAGTGAAGTTTTTGATAAACTTGTAGACTATGTAACAAGATCAAGTAACACATTTCAAAGGAAGCCAATTGTCATCAGAAGTGATAATGGAGGTGAATTTACAGGTCACAGAATAGAAGACTACTTAAGACAAAATGGAATAGAACATCAGAAAACTGTTCCATACACACCTGAACAAAATGGAGTAGCAGAAAGGAAAAACAGAACTCTAACAGAAATGATGAGATGTATGCTGACAGATTCTAAACTACCAGATAAATATTGGGGTGAGGCAGCAATGACAGATACATATCTACAGAAACAACTTTTTTCCAGAAAACTGAAGAAAACTCCATATGAACTGTGGCAAAGTATGAAACCAAGTGTCAATCACTTAAAAGTTTTTGGATGTAAAGTTTTTATATTCATTCCAACAGAAAATCGTTCCAAACTTCAAAACAGATCCATGGAAGGAATATTCGTTGGATATAGTGAAAACTGCAAAGGATATGGAATCTTAGATCCTAAAACAGACAGTGTTACAGTGAGTAACAGTGTGACATTCATTGAAGATTTAAATGAAGACATTATGATTTCAGTTGAAACAAAAAATGAGAAAAACAATAGTGACATAACTGAAGAAATATCTGATGAGAAAGAAGTAGAAATGAATGAAGAACAAAATACTGAAAGTGAAGAATCACAACTACAAACAGATACAGAACCAAGACGTTCAATAAGAGAGAACAAAGGAAAACCACCAAAACGCCTCTCATACAAGGCAAGTACAAGAAAATGTATGAACCTACCACTTGGGAAGACATATCTAAACTTCCAGAAGAAGAAGACTATGATGAAACATTTGCTCCAGTTGTCAAACACACTATAATAAGAATTTTACTTACAGTTGCAGCAATGGAACAGATGGAACTAAGACATCTAGATGTAAAGACAGCTTTTTTGAATGGAGATTTAACAGAATACATTTACATGGAACAACCTCCAGGATTCAAAGATGAAAGAAATCCAAACAAAGTTTGTAAACTACAGAAAAGCATATATGGTTTAAAACAAGCAGCTAAAGCGTGGAATGACAAAATCACGGAAATACTAACAAAAGAAAAATTTCAAAGAAGCAAAGCTGATCCATGCTTGTACACAAAAGGCTGAGTAATAGATGGATTTATGTACTCATATATGTAGACAATGTTTTGATTTGTTTTAAACAAGGAAAGGATAAATAAAACATTCTAAAAATCCTGAAACAACATTTTGAAATCAAAGACTTGGGAAATGTAAAACAGTACCTAGGAATACAGATAGAAAGACAAGAAGTACTGTGGTTAAGACAATTGTTGACAGAATTAGGACAATCACACTTGGAACCAACAAAACTAAAAGAGGACCAAGGAGTCTAGAAGTTGGAGTATTGCCCTACTGAAGAAATGACAGCAGACATTTTCACAAAGGCGTTGAATGCTGATAAACATCAGAGACTAATAAAAAAGTTGGGTTTGATTGACTAAGTCCTTACTGTTGAGAAAGGGTGTTGGCATATGCAACAGATTAGGACTTATTATAAGTAAAAGGAGGATTTTATGCTGACCTGACAATAGATGGCGATGTTGTGTAACGTTTCCTTCTGTTTATTGTATTGTATAAGAAATAGTCTCACTTGTAGTTTCACTTTCGTTTTGTTCCTGGTTTCCTGATGCAATGCTAAAATGACTGTGCATTCTTCCATTACCTCATGATGTTAGAAGTAAAAGCTTGTTATCCCATGCAGCCTGCTCTGTGAAGTTTTCTACTGCAAAGGTGTGGATTCAGAAGCTGTGCAACACATTGAACCTGCAGGATTTTGCGGGGGGGGAGAGATGAATGAAAGATGGAGTCTGGGTTTTTATTTTAAAATAAAGGACTTTTCTGTGTGTTTAGTGTTTTTTACCTACAGGGTTAGTAATGGGGGTGTCTGACTGACACCTCTCCTTTACTAACCCCATTTGTGACAAATCACAGCTGTCTTCAAACCCATATATTACCCTGATTGCCACTGCACCAGGGCAATCAGGTTGAGCCTGGTAAAGTGCCAGAATTGGCACATCTAATGTGATGCGCCAGTTCTGGGGCGGTTGAGGGACTCTATTTTTTGGCTGTTGACGGACAATTAACTATGGACCGTTTCAGCTTGATAATAGAAGCCTGCAACTGTCTGTTTTATCTGCGCTGGTTTTAAAATAGAGGGGGCCGTACGCTGGTTTTTAAAATAATTATTTAATTTATAGGTAAAAAAAAAACATTATATATAATGTATCTATGTTCCTCATCGCTATCTTTGAACATCTTTAATACATAACACTCTTTTATTTCTATGCTGCATTTCATTCCATATGTGTCACACTGACAGCACACAGACTGACCATGGATATGGACAGCAATGGACACACGGATGTCACACGGATGACAAAGGGATAGCAAACACATACACACGGATGGCTTATGAATCTCACCGGTATTGGTTTTCCTTGTATCGGAAACAACAGAATATGTGAAGGGCGCATGAGATTATCTCAGCACAGGAACATTTTATTTATCACATTCAATTTTATTCCAAGATACAGCTCTGACAAAAATTTAAGAGACCACCACATCAAAACCCTGTCATGGACAGCCCAATCTCCAGACCTGAACCCCATTGAAAACCTCTGGAATGTAATCAACAGGATGATGGATAGTCACAAGCCATCAAACAAAGAAGAACTGCTTAAATTTTTCCGCCAGAAGCTCTGTGAAAGACTGGTGGAAAGCATGCCAAGATGCATGAAAGCTGTGATTTAAAATTATGGTTATTCCACAAAATATTGATTTCTGAACTCTTCCTGAGTTACTGTAAAACATTAGTATTGTTGTTTCTAAATGATTATGAACTCATTTTCTTTGCATTATTTGAGGTCTGAAAGCACTGGTTCTTTTATTTAAAGGGAATCTGTCACCCCATTTTAGCCCTATGAGATAGGGCCACCGCCATCAGGGGCTTATCTACAGCATTCTGTAATGCTGTAGATAAGCCCCCGATGTTACCTGAAAGTGAAGAAAAACGAGTTATATTATACTCACCCAGGACGGTCCGCCATCCATTCGGGTCAGATGGGCGTCGCGGTTAGGTCCGGGGCCTCCCATCTTGTAACGAAGTCGGCGTGTTCTTTCTGTCCCGTCGCGGCTCCTACGCAGGCGCACTGCTCTGCCCTGGTGAGGGCAGAGCAGAGTACTACAGTGCTCAGGCGCCGGACCTCTCTGACCTTTCCCGGCGCCTGAGCACTGTAGCACTCTGCTCTGCCCTCACCAGGGCAGAGCAGTGCGCCTGCGCAGGAGCCGTGACGGGACAGAAATAACACGCCAGCTTCGTCACAAGATGGGAGGCCCCGGACCTGACCGCGACACCCATCTGACCCGAATGGACGGCGGAACGCCCCAGGGTGAGTATAATATAATTAGTTTTTCTTCACTTTCTGGTAACATTGGGGGCTTATCTACAGCATTCCAGAATGCTGTAGATAAGCCCCTGATGGAGGTGGCCCTATCTCATAGGGCGAAAATGGGGTGACAGATTCCCTTTAATTTTGACCATTTCTCATTTTTAGAAAAAAAAATACAAAATTTATTGCTTGGAAATTCGGAGACGTTGTCAGTAGTTTATAGAATAAAAGAGCAATTTACATTTTACTCAAAAATATACCTATAAAGAGAAAACACAGACAAACTGAACATTTTGCAGTGGTCTCTTAATTTTTGCCAGAGCTGTATATTAATTATAATGTACTTTATGAGACAACCCCGTTAGTCTCAAGGTTCTTAACCCCTTACTGCCATCGGACGTACTATCCCGTCCATGGTACCTGGGCCCGTATGACCATGGACGGGATAGTACGTCTCGTGCGATCGGACGCGCTAAATAAAAAAAACAAAGCAATAAAAGTACACATATTTGGTATCGCCGCGTCTGTAACGACCCCCCCTATAAAATTGTCCCACTAGTTAACCCCTTCAGTGAACCCCTTAAAAAAAAAAAAAAAAAACGAAGCAAAAAATCAATGCTTTATCATCATACCGCCGAACAAAAAGTGGAATAACACGCGATCAAAAAGACGATATAAAAAAAACATGGTACTGCTGAAAACGACATCTTGTCCCGCAAAAAACGAGCCGTCATACAGCATCATCAGCGAAAAAATAAAAAAGTTATAGCTCGCAGAATAAAGCGATGCAAAAATAATTATTTTTTATATAAAATTGTTTTTATTCTATAAAAGCGCCAAAACATGAAAAAATGATATAAATGAGGTATCGCCATAATCGTACTGACCCGAAAAATAAAACTGCTTTATCAATTTTACCAGACGCGGAACGGTATAAACGCCTCCCCCAAAAGAAATTCATGAATTGCTGATTTTTGTTCATTCTAACCTCCCAAAAATCGAAATAAAAAGCGATCAAAAAACGTCACGTGCTCAAAAATGGTACCAATAAAAACGTCAACTCGTCCCGCAAAAAATAAGACCTCACATGACTCTGTGGGCCAAAATATGCAAAAATTATAGCTCTCAAAATGTGATGATGCAAAAACTATTTTTGCAATAAAAAGCGTCTTTTAGCGTGACAGCTGCCAATCATAAAAACCCGCTATAAATAGTAAATCAACCCCCCTTTATCACCCCCTTAGTAAGGGAAAAATAATAAAATTAAAAAAAAGTATTTATTTCCATTTTCCCATTAGGGTTAGGGTTAGGGTTGCGGCTAAAGTTAGGGTTAGGGTTGGCGCTAAAGTTAGGATTAGGGTTAGGGTTGGGATTAGGGGTGTGTTAGGGTTAGGTTTGTGTTAGGGTTGGGACTAGGGTTAGGGGTGTGTTGGGGTTAGGGTTGGAGTTAGAATTGGGGGGTTTCCGCTGTTTAGGCACATCAGGGGCTCTCCAAATGTGACATGGCGTCTGATCTCAATTCCAGCCAATTCTGTGTTGAAAAAGTCAAACGGTGCTCCTTCACTTCTCAGCTCTGCCATGCGTCCAAACAGTAGTTTATCCCCACATATGGGGTATCAGCGTACTCTGGACCCCAAGAGTTATTGTGCAATTTGTCCTATTTCTTTTGCTACCCTTGGGAAAATAAAAAACTGGGGGCGAAAATATCATTTTTGTACAAAAAAAAATATTTTTTTGTTTTTACGGCTGTACATTATAAACTTCTGTGAAGCACTTGGGGCTTCATAGCGCTCATCACACATCTAGATAAGTTCCTTGTGGGGTCTATTTTCCAAAATGGGGTCACTTGTTGGGGATTTCACTGTTTAGGCGCATCAGGGGCTCTCCAAATGAGACATGACGCCCCCAGACCATTCCATCAAAGTCTGCAATCCAAAACGTCACTACTTCCCTTCCGAGCCCCAACGTGTACCCATACAGTAGTTTTCTCCCACATATTGATATCAGCATACTCAGGACAAATTGGACAACAACTTTTGGGGTCCAATTTCTCCTGTTACCCTTGTAAAAATAAAATATTGGGGCAAAAAAATCATTTTTGCAAAAAAAAAAAAGATTTTTTTATTTTTACGGCTGTGCGTTATAAACTTCTGTGAAGCACTTCGGGGTTCAAAGTGCTCACCACACATCTAGACAAGTTCCTTGTGGGGTCTATTTTCCAAAATGGGGTCACTTGTGGGGGGTTTCCACTGTTTAGGCGCATCAGGGGCTCTCCAAATGCGACATGACGCCCCCAGACCATTCCATCAAAGTCTGCAATCCAAAACGTCACTACTTCCCTTCCGAGCCCTGACGTGCGCCCATACAGTAGTTTTCTCCCACATATTGGGTATCAGCGTACTCAGGACAAATTGGACAACAACTTTTGGGGTCCAATTTCTCCTGTTACCCTTGTGAAAATAAAATATTGGGGGCGAAAAAATCATTTTTGTAAAAAAAAAAAAGATTTTTTATTTTTACGGCTGTACGTTATAAACTTCTGTGAAGCACTTCGGGGTTCAAAGTGCTCACCACACATCTAGATAAGTTCCTTGTGGGGTCTATTTGCCAAAATGGGGTCACTTGTGGGGGTTTCCACTGTATAGGTGCATCAGGGGCTCTCCAAATGTGACATGACAGCCCCAGACCATTCCATCAAAGTCTGCAATCCAAAACGTCACTACTTCCCTTCCGAGCCCTGACGTGCACCCATACAGTAGTTTTCTCCCACATATTGGGTATCAGCGTACTCAGGACAAATTGGACAACAACTTTTGGGTTCCAATTTCTTCGTTACCCTTGTGAAAATAAAATATTGGGGGCGAAAAAATCATTTTTGTAAAAAAAAAAAAGGATTTTTTATTTTACGGCTGTACGTTATAAACTTTAGTGAAACACCTGGGGGTTAAAAGTTCTCACCACACATCTAGATAAGTTCCTTGAGGGGTCTAGTTTCCAAAATGGTGTCATTTATGGGGTTTCCACTGTTTAGGCAGATCAGGAGCTCTCCAAACACGACATGGCGTCCAGCCAATTCTGCGTTGAAAAAGTCAGACGGCGCTCCTTCCCTTCAAACTCTGCCATGCACCCAAACAGTGGTTTACCCCCACATATGGGGTATCAGCGCACTCAGGACAAATTCACAATAACTTTTGGAGTCTTGTTACCCTTGGAAAAATAAAAATTGGGGTGAAAAGATCATTTTTGTGGAAAAAAATATGATTTTTAAATTTTACGGCTCTACGTTATAAACTTGTGTGAAGCACTTGGGGGTTCAAATTGCTCACCAAAGATCTAGAAAAGTTCCTTAGGGGGTCTAGTTTCCAAAATGGGGTCATTTGTGGGGGTTTCCACTGTTTAGGCACATCAGGGGCTCTCCAAATGCAACATGGCATCCAATCTCAATTCCAGCCAATTTTGGTTGGAAAAAGTCAAATGGTGCTCCTTCCATTCCGAGCTCTGCCGTGCGCCCAAACAATGGTTCCCACCCACATATGGGGTATCAGCGTACTCAGGACAAATTGGACAACAACTTATGTGGTCCAATTTCTCCTGTTACCCTTGGGAAAATAAAAAATTAGTGACTAAAAGATAATTTTTGTGGGAAAAAAATAGGATTTTTTATTTTCATGCCCGGGCATTATAAACTTGTGTGAAGCACTTGGGGGTTCAAAGTGCTCACCAAAGATCTAGATAAGTTCCTTAGGGGGTATAGTTTCCAAAATGGGGTCACTTGTGGGGGGTTTCCACTGTTTAGGCTCATCTGGGGCACTGCAAACGGAACATGACCCCCATCAACGTCTGCATTCCAAAACGTTACTACTTCCTTTCCAAGCCCTGCCGTGCACCCAAACAATTTCCCCCCCCACATATGGGGTATCAGCGTACTCAGGACAAATTGGACAACAACTTTTGGGGTCCAATTTCCTTGGGAAAATTCAAAAATTTGGGACTAAAAAATCATTTTTGTGGAAAATTGTTTTGTTTTTTTTTCACACCCAGGCATTATAAGCTTTTGTGAAACACTTGGGGGTTCAAAGTGCTCACAACAGATCTAGATAAGTACCTTAGGGGGTCTAGTTTCCAAAATGGTGTCACTTGTGGGGGTTTCCACTGTTTAGGTGCATCAGGGGCTCTCCAAACACGACATGGCGTCCAATCTCAATTCCAGCCAATTTTAGTTTGAAAAAGTCAAACGGCGCTCCTTCCCTTACGAGCTCTGCCGTGTGCCCAAACAGTGGTTTTCCCCCACATATTGGGTATTGGCGTACTCAGGAGAAATTGCATAACAACATTATCTGTCCATTTTCTCCTTTTACCCTTGTGAAAATAAAAAAAAGTTTGTAAAAGATCATTTTTGTGGCTAAAAAGTTAAATATTCATTTTTTCCTTCCACGTTGCTTTAGTTCCTGTGAAGCACCTGAAGGGTTAATAATCTTCTTGAATGTGGTTTTGAGTACCTTGAGGAGTGCAGTTTTTAGAATGGTGTCACTTTTGGGTATTTTCTGCCATATAGACCCCTCAAAGTGACTTCAAATGAGAGGTGGTCCCTAAAAAAAATGGCTTTGTAAATTTTGTTGTAAAAATGAGAAATCGCTGGTCAACTTTTAACCCTTATAACTTCCTAACAAAAAAAAATTTTGGTTCCAAAATTGTGCTGATGTAAAGTAGACATGTGGGAAATGTTATTTCTTAACTATTTTGTGTGATATATTTCTCTGTTTTAAGGGAATAAAAATTCAAAGTTTGAAAATTGCAAAATTTTAAAAATTTTCGCCATATTTGCGTTTTTTTCAAAAATAAACGCAAGTTATATCGAAGAAATTTTACTTCTAACGTGAAGTACAATATGTCACGAGAAAACAGTCTCAGAATCGCGAAGATCCGTTGAAGCGTTCCAGAGTTATAACCTCATAAAGAGACAGTGGTCAGAATTGTAAAAATTGGCCCGGTCATTAACGTGCAAACCACCCTTGGGGGTGAAGGGGTTAAAGACTGATACAGTTCCTGATCCAGGGTAAACAGTTTCAGAGAGTGTACTGCAAGGTTCTTAAAGACTGATACAGTTCCTGATCCAGGGTAAACAGTTTCAGAGAGTGGACTGCAAAGGAGAGGCTATTTTGCAGATCAGGTTGCTTGTTGAAGTGTTCTGTCATGTGATGTTATAGACAATTGGTTCATGTCTTCCAGGTTATGAGTCTACACCGTCACCCTTTCATGTCAGCGAAGTGTGATCTCATCCATTAATTTCAGAAACCATTAAGAATACACATACCCCACTCACTGAGTATATAGTCAGTATAGGAAGGATGTGTGTCTTCAATATGGCCACCCCCAGGAAAATCTCTAAAAACAATTAATAGATGTTACATCTGCCAGCGTCTCTGCATGGCTCCCCTCCTTTCACCATGCAGGGATGCTGGCCTACTGACCGCCCCGGCCGCAGCAGCTTCCTCGCATTCTCCCGTTCTTATGCACACCGCACTATGCTCCGGTGACATGCCTAGTATGCATGTGCGCGTGCTCCCTCTTCTTAAAGGGGCAGTGCACGCATATGGTAAAATGCTCCCAGCTAACAGCCAATAGCTGGGAGGCATCTTATATAATAGGCACCCTCCCCAATTTGGAGGTGCCTGTGCAACCCCCTATAGTTATTAGGTGTGTTGGTGGTGCAACTGTACATTGCCAGGTCCCTGTCCATAGTCTGTATTACTATTCCCATATCCCATGTTCCCATAGTCTATTATAGTGATTTTCCTTATCCAGTGTCCAGCTAGTTCAGTATAGTTTGCCTTTGTTTCTTATGTCTGCTTCGGTGGTGACAATATCCTGAAACCGCATCTGCGGTATTTGTACCCTGCTGCTGCATCGGCAGTACCATAACTGTTTCCCAAGTGGCCGTTCTGTCTATACCTGTCCCAAGTGGCCATCACAAGCCTGATCTCACCACTAGAGGCTCCAGTGAACACCAAAGTCCCTGCTTAGTCACGCCACTCCTGGGTAGGTCCTGGGTCCATGGCTCATCAAAGAAGGAAAGGTATCCAGAAACAGATCCATTGATGAATATTTATTTAAAAGCAAAAATCTTTAATGTATAACATGGTTAAAATTATGGTATAAAACCACTAATTTAGAAAAAAGGCAAGTAACCCTGGAAACTCAAGGCCTTCCGGGTTTCAAACCGACTGGTTCTTAATCATAGTTCAGAATGTTCATGGCACAGTGGGTCCACGAACCACATGCACCACCTGCATGCATAATAATAGATAGATACAACATTTTTAATAAAATAACAAATGTTATTCTTCTTCTACAAATTTACATTTAGTTAATACATGAAGTCAAATACATGAGACACTCCTTCTACAATGCACTCTGTGTAAAATCCTGTCTCAAAATGAGGGTTTTGTCCTTCATGTCCTGCTGGAAACAATGTACAGTTAACTCTGGTCATTGATTAAGGTTGAGTTGATGATCCAGTATCAAGCTATGAACTGTGCATACTGTGCCAACCTACGTGTACTACAGAATAATGTGGATAGATGGTATAAAACCACACACTGCTGCCTAATTTATGACTATGATAGTAAAAGAAAGAGAATAAATGTTTAAATATGCCCATGCTACTGTACACCTACTATTTCTATCATCAAACACAAAGAAAGGAAGCTGAAATGTAAAATTTATATAGATTTTTCAATATTTGGTGTGTTATTCCCTCTACACACCAAAGACATAGAAAAAGAACTGCTAGATGAGAAGTATATGCAATCAAGAAGCTTAAGGGATGTCTATCTCTTTATTTTTTGTAATTAAAATATAGTCCAAATAATCTGCGCAGATTAAATATATGAATTACCGTATTTTTCGGATTATAAGATGCACCGGACCATAAAGATGCACCCCAAATTTTCAAAGGAAAATAGGGGAAAAGAAATAATGTGTCAAATGAGGGTCCATCTTACAGTTCGAATTCAGCTTACAGGGGGGGATCGACACAGGTGCAAGAGTGGTCACAGGGGTTGTTCGGTGGTCCAGGCTGGCCTCCGGGAAATCCCATCCCAGGCTGGTGTGGCAGCGGTGCTCTGTGCTGCGGCGGCGGTGCTCTGTTATGGGGCGGCGGTGGCTCTCTGTGTTGCGTGGGGGGCTCTGCCAGCATTTTGTCAAAGCCTGGAGCCCCCACAGCTCGGTGGCCTCCGGAAACATGGTCACTGGTGGCGGCGCATGTTCAGATTCAGATCTCGGCAAAGAGATCTCGTCCCGAGATTTTAACTTGTCAATGTGATTTTACAGTATAGCGCATTTAATGAGGGATGAGGGATGGAGCTGAGGAATGATTGGCAGCATTGACTTTGGGTGATGAACTGTCTGCTTTCACTGTCTCCCCAAGGGATGTGAGGAAACAGTTTCGTAAACTAGTCATTGGCAAAGCAGCTGGGCCTGATGGCCTCAGTCCACGTGTCCTAAAAGTGTGTGCAAACCAACTGTGTAATGTCTTTCAGCTCCTGTTTAACAGGAGCCTACAATCACAGAGAATACCAGTGCTGTGGAAGACCAGCTGCCTGGTGCCGGTTCCCAAGATCACCATTCCAACTTCCCTACACGATTATCGTCAAGTGGCCTTAACATCGCATGCTATGAAGTCGTTGGAGAGAATAGTACTTGCCTACTTGTGCCCGAGGGTGAGGGCCTACACTGACCCCATGCAGTTTGCGTAGCAGCAGAGATTGGGGGTGGATGATGCGGTAGTGTCTCTGCTAATACAATGCATTCGTTCTTGGACAATGATGGCACTGCAGTGCGTGCCATGTTCTTTGACTTCTCTAGTGCTTTCTATACCTTACAGCCGCCCTTATTACGAAATAAGTTGACTGCTATGGCGGTAGATGAGGGGATGGTGAACTGGATAAGCGACTACCTGACTGACAGGCCGCAGTTTGTAAGGATGGGGGAGGTGGTATCTATCAGTGTACTGAGCAGTGTTGGGCCCCTCCGGGTACAGTGCTGTCACCCTTCCTCTTCACATTGTATACAGCTGACTTTCAGTATAAATCTGACTTCTGTCACCTGCAAAAATTCTCAGATGACTCAGTGATTGTAGGGGGCATTGTGGGAGACTGGGGGGAGGAGGAATATAGAAGGGTGGTTTCTGACTTTGTGGATTGGTGTCAGACTAACTGTCTAGAACTAAATGTGAAGAAAACCAAGGAGATGGTGGTGAGTTATAGAAGGAAAAAGGATGATTACTTACCGATCACTATTGCTGGCCAGGAGGTGGAGATGGTTGAAAGCTACAAATATTTGGGGGTTCACCTTGACAGCAAACTTGATTGGAGGTGTCATACAGAGAAGGTTCACAAGAATTGAAGAGCAGACTGTAATTTCTGCGGAAGCTCAGGTCATTCAATGTGTGCAGCAAAATGCTGGAAATGTTTTACCAGTCCGTTGTAGCAAGCGCCATCTTTTTTGCTATCATTTGCTGGGGCAGTAGTGTGCGAGTAGCTGACGCTAATAAGCTCAACAAACTTATCAAGAAGGCAAGTGCAGCTGTTGGCCTCCATCTTGACTCTTTTGAGGAAGTAGTGGAGGATAGGATTCAAAAGAAGTGCAGGGCTATAATGAACAATAATACACACCCACTATACGAGCTGTTCTTGAAGCAGAAGAGCACATTCAGCAGCCATCTAATCCTTCAAAGGTGCAAGAAGGAGAAATTCAGGAAATCGTTTGTGCCTACCACTATGGGGATGTATAACAATTCACTAAGGTGAAAGATGGCTACGACCTAGGACTGGCGCACTAATGGAAATGATTAGAGATTTGTGTACCTTTTTTGTTACGTATGTGGTTAGTCATGTGCAAGATCTGTGTCTAGTAATTACTCTATGTAATGCTGTTTGTAATGTTTTGTTTGTAATGCTGTTGTAACGCTGCTTTGATACCATAATTTCCCTCGGGATCAATAAAGTGTATCGTATTGTATTGTATCGTATCGTAATTGATGGCTTTTCTAAAGGACACCGGTGCGTATTTCTCGCAAGTCACACTCATGGTCCGTGTGGTGTGTGAGTTTTTCTTGCACCCATAGACTTGCATTGGCGATTCTCAGCCGATATACGGTGCAAATCGCAGCATGCTGCGATTTCACTCGCTCGTATAATACGGCCGAGAAAAAACGGTGATGGGAGCTGCCCCATAGATTAAAATTAATCCGAGTGCTATGCAATTTTTTCTCACATAGCACTCGTCCGTATTTCTCTCTAGTGTGACTCCGACCTAATAGTCTGAAAAATACGGTAAATATTTTGGAGCTATGCGTTGGCATGTTTCCCATCTCCATGTTGACTACTATTCACAGACTACTATACTACAAGGAAAAATCGTGGAATTATAGAAATGACAGGATCAATAGATATGTTATGTAAGTAAGCATTTGGAGTGTGTCAGCAAGGCGATTGCAAAAAAATTTATAATTTCTACTGTTTTAAACAACTGCATTTCTTTATCTACCAGTTGTGCGACTGGTGCAATCTGGGTAGAGATAATCGTACGTGACAATTTAGCAGGGCAATAATCTTCATTACTCCACATTTGGAGCATGTCAGCAAGGCGATTGAGCAAAAATTCATAATTTCTATTGTTTTAAAAAGTAGTGTTTCTTTATCTAGCAGTTGTGCGACCTGCACAATCTGGGTAGAGATAATCTTAAGTGACAATTTAGCAGCGTTATTAATCTTCATTACTCTGCTGTCAGCAAGGCAATCGATAGGGAATACAAGTTTTACCATTGCACAATGTGCCAAGTTTTCACAAAGTAAAAAAACATTAGCCATGTGGGGTATAAATACATGACCACTAAGTACTTGCTGCAGAAGCAGGAGGAGGAGGTGATTTCATGAACAAAATGGGTTTGGATGTTAATGGATGGATGTTAAGACAACTTCCCAAAAAAAAAATTTTGGTTGCTTTTACATTATGTAGCTGTCATCCGTAGGGCTTACAAAGTTGGAGGAAATCCAGCCCTTGTTCCATTTTAGAAGAGTCAGCCTGTCTGCATTTTCCGTTGACAGGCGTGTGCACCTATCCATTATGATTGCACCAGCCGAACTACAAACCCGCTCTGACAACACACTTGCAGCAGGGCATGGCAGCACCTCCAAGGTGTAGAAGGAGAGGTGAGGCCAAATGTGGAGCTTGGACAGCCAATAGTGAAAGGGCACTGAAGTATATGGAAGGACGCTGGTATGGTAACTTAAGTAGTTCTTCACCATCTTGGTCAAATTCTCCCTCCTCGTCATAGTTACACCCACAGATAGCCCATTGCTGATGTGACGGCCTCATGAAAATAGCCCACTTGGTGTACATTTCCTCCCCCCCGACTGGCACTTGGTGTATGTGGCCCTCCCCTGTGATCCTTCTGGGTGAAAACAGCTGCTACCTCTGCCAGCAGCATTGTCTGAGGGGAATTTTTTTTAGCAAGTCTTCCACAAAGGCCCTCTGGCTTTCATGCACTGAAAATGGCAAGTCTGCCTCCGACATGACAGAAACAAATTTCTCCTTGTACCTTTGGTCAAGAAAGGTGCACAGCCAGTATTTCAAGGTGGACAAAATGTCTTTCACACAGGGTCTTGGGAAAGGCATCTGGACATGTACGCTGCCATGTGTGACAGATTGCAAACAGTCAAACGTTCAATGTACTCACCAGGAAGAACACTAACCATCCTCTCCTCTTCCCAATGCACAGCCTCCTCTTCCTCCCCCTCCTCCTCCTCTTCAGGCCATCCATGCTGGACAGGCATGAAGCTGGTATTAGGAGTCCCTTTGTAGCACAGACCAAAAACTACTGTTCCCTCCTCCTCCTCCTGTTCCTTGTCATCACCCAATGTGTCTTGAGAATATTGTGCGAGGCTGGGCTGTGTGGTATCAGCCACTGTGAAATCTTGCTCCATAGCCACCTACTCGGCATTCCAAGTTTCCTCTTTGAAATTCTGCAGCGAACATTTTAATAGACAGAGCAGCGGATGGTTACGCTGACAATAGCGTCATCAGTGCTCACCATCTTGGTGCAGTTCTCAAAATTTTGAAGAACCTCACAAATGTCATTCATCCACAGTTAAATCTGGGGCTGAGTGTTACTCTGACGGGCATTGAGAAGTTGGAATTCAGACACTGCTCTCTGTTGCTCACTAAAGCCATGCCAACATATGAACCGCCTACCGTCTCAACACACTTATTTAACTATCCCTGTGTTGCCCATTCAAAATTTTCTTCATAACCAGGATCCTTGTACCTTGTTCTCACAAGCTTTATGCATTTAATAGCCCTCTGTGACTGTACCTTAACACACACTGGTTGGTAACCGGTTCATGCAGCATTACATGAACACCCGATTTATTACATTATGGTTGGTCAGAACAATGAAAGCAATTGTTACCATCCACCTTTCATGTCTTGTGAGCAGGGTCCTCATTCCTCTTGGGATCTGTTGTTTATGTGATTATTGTTATTCTGTAATGTCTTTTATTGTCTGCACAAGTCCCCTCTAAAATGGAAAGTGCTGCGGAATATGTTGGCACTATAGAAATAAAATTATTATGATGTATTATTATTATTATTATTATTAAAGGTCGAATTATAGTGCGTGGGCAGGTCACAAATCGGTTGGTGACAAGGCAAATTAAAGCGCTGCTGCAGCAAAGCTAGTCCAGCCAAAGCCTGAGATGACTTTCGCAAATGTGTGCTGACATGCTGTAACTTGGAAAGTAGGTCCAGGAAAGTCAGTGCATGTTTTAAAAAAATGCTGTACACCAAGTTCAGCATGTGGGCCATTCATGGAACGTGTTCCCCAGCTTGCCAAGCTTTTAAACCACCACCAAGTCACACCCATTATCGCACACAACCAGACCTGGTTGAAGGTTCAGCGGGGAGAGCCACTGATCGGTCTGTTCTTTTATCACCTTCAACAGCTCGGCTGTGTTATGAGCATTATTGTTTAAACTGATGAGCTTCTGCAGAGCCTGCTGCCGCTTCACCAAGGCAGTGCTGCAGACCTCGCAGCTGGTGAGTGATGGGGAGGCTACTTTCGGTGAGGAGGTGGAGAAAAGACAGGAACTGTAATACGAAGGGACTGAAACCCTAATTGAAGTTGGGACCACTATTCTTGGTGTGGGTAAGATTTGTGATGTCCCAACCTCTGAGACTGTCCCAAAACTCCACCAGGTTCAGCCAGTGTGCCATAAGGGAAATGTAGTGTCCCTGTCCACAAGCACTTGTCCAATGGTCTGTGGTAAGATAGACCTTCCCTGTGACTGCGTCGACCACAGCACAGCTGACATTGTGTAACACGTGCTTGCTTATGTAACGCTTTGACAGCACACCATGAAAAATAGTGTCTGAAGGGAATCGAGTACCATGGTGCTGCCATTATCAACAGGTCGCAGAAAGACTCAGTTCCCACAAGTCGAAACGGTAACATTTCCAGGTCTACCAATCTGCCAATGTGGGTGTTCAGGTTGCAGTGCTCTTGCCTGTTCTTAGCTTGGTTTGGCAGGTGATGCAAATTACAGTTGTTTTGTTTGAAGTAATTTCAGAAAAAGAACTGCCATACAGGGAAACAACACACCCTTGGCCTGTTATGTAGCCGAGTGGGGGGACTCTGTGGAACAGTTGATCGAGTTCTCCCTCTGGTCAAACCACTACCTCTTCCTGCCTATTTTGAGCTACAGATCCATCCCTGTCTGCACTGATGTGCTTGCTAGGCATGTCACCGTGCCAGGTTGGATCAGTGGCCTCATCATCGACCAAGTCATCTTAGAATTCCTCAGTCTGATCCTCCTTCTAAGTTGCGATTTTAGGCTGACCTCATAGCAACTCTGCGTCATGATTATCCTCCACCTCTTCAGGCATGAATTGACCTTCCCCAACATGGCTTTCTACTGGTCGTGGGTGCACAAATGTTTGGGCATCACTGCACTTCATCTTATCATGACCCTCTTTAATGGTGCACATTGAGAGGCCTGACAAATTACAAGGGAAAGTAAACAGTTCCTCAGAGTGGCCAGAGTTGGGGTCATATGTCTCCTGGGACTCTTGATGGTGGGAAGAAGGAGGACCAGGTTGAGGATTCAGAGGCCCAGCCTGTTGGCTACTGAGACTAGACCATGTTGAAGACTTCATGGTGCTGCTTGTTAACACACTAGAGCCTTTGTCTGCCATCCAACCCACAACATCCTGGCATTGTCTGGGTTCGTCTGTAGTGTACTGCACTGACCACATTTTGACAGGAAGCCAGAACGAGATCCAGTCACCTTCTGATCTGTCACATGGTCTTGGTGGGCACTACCACATCCACGTCTCTTAACGTCACCTTTTCTCATATTGAATGCTTTATGCTTATGAAAATAAATATCCTGGCTGTATTTTTGACAAGTACCCTTGAGTCGCCCTCCAGAGCAATGGGAACTCGGATCCGAGCCTAATAACTTCTAAAGGGGATGTCACGGCAACACAGCTCAGTCCGTGGCTCTGGCGCTCACCGTTAATGTGGGATATTTACAGGGGAATTAAATGTTGGTATGGGGATTCGTGACGCCACCTGTGGTACCTGGTCAGGGTGACCAGCGCTGCTATGCAGATCCACTGAAGGGTTGGTGTTGTGCAGCTATAGGTGTTAAGCCTCCCACAGGTGAGGCTGAGTCCTTCAGGGCAGATAGATGTGTAGGGATGCAGGACAGAGGGGAACCCGGCAGTTAGGGGTAATAAGGTGGACACACACACACACAAGTCACTTTGGTACCTTTACTGAAGATGTTGCAGGCACATCCCGAAGCACTGTAGGGTGAAGGGTGCACATCCAGAGTCTCCCACTGAGTAGGTGTGTGGCCTCCTGTTCCTTGCCTTTTTGTGATAAAGTCCTGGCCTGCTTGTAGCTGGGCCTAACTTGGTCTCCGTTCTGCACCTGGCTGACCTTGTGATTGGACCTTCTCTCTAAAAAGGACAGGGTCCTTGGTGGCCGTGCCCGGCCGGACTCCGTCCTCCTGATCCTGTTACGTATCAGCTCTGTGGTACTCCTGGGACTTGTAGTCCTCCAGGAACTACGGTGTTCTCCTAATGGGTTGTGGAGATCCCTATAGCTCAGACCCTGGTGTCCGGTCAACACTTGCTGAGGTAAGCTGTAAAGGCTCTTCTACCTCCGTTACTGCTCTCTCCACTTGCCGTCGGCCTACTCTGGGCCTAATACAATTACACACACTGGCAGTTGGTGGGCTGCCTCTTCGCCGCTCTCAGAGCGTCGGCACGCTCTCTCACTGAGCCGCACTCACTCCTCTCAGCTCTGACTAGACAGGAGTGGATTCTACTCCACTTTACTAGCCTCCACTCTACTGAACTGCAGGCTGCAGACTTCAGTCTGGCTGAACTCAGCTACTGAGCTGACTGAACTGAACTCACTTCCTGTCTTCACCCTCCTTTTATATCACTATCGGAGCTCCCTCTGCTGGACTTAGGGATGGGTGAAGGTGTGTGTATGTATATAGTGACCTCTAGTGGTGAATTCCTTCTGCGCACCCTTCTAGGAGATATGAATCCAGACGCAGCTGGGCTCCACACCTTCACAGAGGTAATATGTATAAATTCAATATATCTAGCAATGTATGGCAATTTTTTTTAAGATATTAGCTTTATTACATGGGGCAACAGCAGACTAACGAAAATTAGAGATAATTAGTCACGTTTGCGTATTTCTGCAGGCTTTGCTCCAGTCACACAACTGCTGGATAAGCCTATTTATTAAACCAATAGAAAATGCGTAGGCTTGTGCAGATTGGTCAATGGCACTCCTGTCTCATTCCTTTGAAGAGGCTGCTTCCAAGTAAAATGAGGCTTTACACATCCTTGACATGGGTTTCAGGCCTGACAGACTGACCACAATACAGACCCTCACTTGCATACACTGTATTTAGAATTTAATTCTAATGCTTTTGTTGTCTGGTAGAATCCAATTTACTGACATTGATCATACAGCTCCCCCAACTCCTGTATCATATTCACCTTACAGCGGCTTCACCCGCTATGACAGTTCCATTGGGATTTGGTGGCAAAATTTAACTGTGGAGCTTACAAAACACAGGTTTCACAGTACCTGCTGGCCCTCTGCAAATTATAAGTGAGGGCTGCATAACGACATGCTGTGGATATGGTGATGTGGCGGGTAAAGCCCAAAATTCAAATGGGCATGTTTGAAATGGCATTGTAAAGTGATGGGGACTATGTATTCCACTATCTGGATAACTATTTGGCATGAGGGAGGGACCTCCCAAATACAAAAGTGAGTGCTCTCCCAAATGTATGATACAGGGCCACCTGAGGGCCCTTACCAAACTCAGCTTTCACGGCACCAGCTGGCACTCTGCTAATTGTCAGCAAGGGCCGCATAATGACATGGCCGTTGACATGGAGGTGGTGGCGGGTGTTGTGTCCCATGAATGGGAACAACTTGTTATGTATTTTCTATGTTATGCATTTCATTCTGTTGTTGCTAGGCAGAAGCCCTGCCCTTTGAAGTTTGTCCCTTCTTTCCTGTACAGTAGTTGATGATGTTAGCCCTTGCTCCTCCCTTCTTTCTCATTATCAGTTTACTTAGCCATTTTGGATGTACATCTGTACTTCTCTGTTTGGGATTAAGCTTTACACTTGCTGCATTGTACTTAAATACAAGATTTCAGAGAAAATCAACTCTGTTTCTCCTGGACTCTTATTACAAGTCAGTGTGGCTGAGTTGGAACTATCTGAGGACTCATCGCATGTGAGTACAACAGTCATACAGTTATCTAAGGCTAGTTTCACACTAGCGTTTCGTCGGTCTGCGCACGGCCGCCGCTATTTTCCACCCCCGGCCGCGCCTCCTCCTGGCCGCTCCGCCTATGGGCGCATGACGCTGCATGCGACCTGCGTACCCTATCTTTAGCATTGGGTACGCAGGCCGTGCCAGGTATGCGTTTTCCGGCGCATGCATGCATCCTTTTGACGGTGCGCCGAGCACACCAAAATGCAACACGGTGCGTTGGGCGCAGGTCGGCGCACAGTCAAAAGGACGCATACGCCGGCAAACGCATACCTGCACACGGCTGCGTACCCAAAGCTAAAGATAGGGTACACAGGTCGCATGCAGAGTCATGCACCCACAGGCAGAGCGGCCGGGAGGAGGCGCGGCCATGGGCGGAAAGTAGCGGCGGTCGTGCACAGACCGACCAGGTCAGTGAAACGCTAGTGTGAAACTAGCCTAAGGGATTTATGGCTAAGGATTTAGAGACTCATACTGCATTGTAAAAGGATGGGAATGTGTATTCCACTATGTGGCTAACTATTTGGCATGAGGGAGGCACCTCCCGAATATAGGAAATATGGCGAAAATTCTGAAAATTTTGCAATTTTCAAACTTTGAATTTTTATTCCCTTAAAACAGAGTAATATGTCACACAAAATAGTTAATAAATAACATTTCCCACACGTCTACTTTACATAAGCACAATTTTGGAACCAACATTTTTTTTTGTTAGGAAATTATAAGGGTTAAAAGTTGACCAGCGATTTCTCATTTTTACAACAAAATTTACAATTTTGTAGGGACCACCTCACATTTGAAGTCACTTTAAGGGGTCTATATGGCAGAAAATACCCAAAAGTGACACCATTCTAAAAACTGCACCCCTCAAGGTTCTCAAAACCACATTCAAGAAGTAAATTAACCCTTCAGGTGTTTCACAGGAGCTGAAGCAACATGGAAGGAAAAAATGAACATTTAACTTTTTAGTCACAAAAATTAACTTTTACAAACTTTTTTTTATTTTCACAAGGGTAAAAGGAGAAAATGGACAGATAAAGTTGTTGTGCAATTTCTACTGAGTACGCCAATACCCCATATGTGGGGGAAAACCACTGTTTGGACACACGGCAGAGCTCATAAGGGAAGGAGCGCCGTTTGACTTTTTCAAACCAAAATTGGCTGGAATTGAGATTGGACGCCATGTTGCATTTGGAGAGCCCCTGATGTGCCTAAACAGTGGAAACCCCCCACAAGTGACCCCATTTTGGAAACTAGACCCCCCAAGGAACTTATCTAGATCTGTGGTGAGCACTTTGAACCCCCAAGTGCTTCACACAAGTTTATACTGCCCGGGCATGAAAATAGAAAATACTATTTTTTTCCCACAAAATTTATATTTTAGTCACCAATTTTTTATTTTCCCAAGGGTAACAGGAAAATTGGACCACAAAAGTTGTTGTCCAATTTATCCTGAGTACGCTGATACCCCATATGTGGGGGGAACCACTGTTTGGGCGCACGGCAGAGCTCGGAATGGAAGAAGCATCATTTGACTTTTTCCTACCAAAATTGGCTGGAATTGAGATTTGACGCCATGTTGCATTTGGAGAGCCCCTGATGTGCCTAAACAGTGGAAACCCCCCACAAGTGACCCCATTTTGGAAACTAGACCCCCTAAGGAACTTATCTAGATCTGTGGTGAGCAATTTGAACCCCCAAGTGCTTCACACAAGTTTATAACGTAGAGTCGTAAAATTAAAAAATCATTTTTTCCACAAAAATGATATTTTCACCCCAATTTTTATTTTCCCAAGGGTAACAACACCCCAAAAGTTATTGTGCAATTTGTCATGAGTACGCTGATACCCCATATGTGGGGGTTAACCACTTTTCTGGTGCATGGCAGAGCTCGGAAGGGAAGGAGCGCCGTTTGACTTTTTCAACGCAGAATTGGCCGGACGCCATGTCGTGTTTGGAGAGCTCCTGATGTGCCTAAACAGTGGAAACCCCCCACAAATGACACCATTTTGGCAACTAGACCCCTCAAGGAACTTATCTAGATGTGTGGTGAGAACTTTGAACCCCCAGGTGTTTCACTAAAGTTTATTACGCCCGAGCATGAAAATAAAAAAATCATATTTTTTCCACAAACATGATCTTTTAGTCTCCAACTTTTTATTTTCCCAAGGGTAACAGGAGAAATTGGACACCAAAAATTGTTGTCTAATTTGTCCTGAGTACGCTGATACCCCATATGTGGGAGAAAACTACTGTATGGGCACACGTCAGGGCTCGGAAGGGAAGTAGTGACGTTTTGGATTGCTGACTTTGATGGAATGGTCTGGGGGTGTCATGTCGTGTTTGGAGAGCCCCTGATGAGCCTAAACAATGGAACCCCCCACAAGTGACACCATTTTGGAAAATAGACCCCACAAGGAACTTATCTAGATGTGTGGTGAGCACTATGAAGCCCCAAGTGCTTCACAGAAGTTTATAACGTACAGCCGTAAAAATAATCATTTTTGCCCCAATTTTTTATTTTCCCAAGGGTAACAGAAGAAATTGGACCCCAAGAGTTATTGTGCAATTTGTCCTGAGTACGCTGATACCCCATATGTGGGGGTAAACTACTGTTTGGGCGCATGGCAGAGCTCAGAAGTGAAGGAGCACCGTTTGACTTTTTCAACGCAGAATTGGCTGGAATTGAGATCAGACGCCATGTCACATTTGGAGAGTCCCTGATGTGCCTAAACAGGGGAAACACCCAAATTATAACTCCAACCCTAACTCCAACACACCCCTAACCCTAGTCCCAACCCTAACCATAGCCCTAACCACAAACCTAACCCTAACACACCCCTAACCCTAATCCCAACCCTAACCCTAACTTTAGCCGCAACCTTAACCCTAACCCTAATGGGAAAATGGAAATAAATACATTTTTTTAATTTTATTATTTTTCCCTAAGTAAGGGGGTGATAAAGGGGGGTTTGATTTACTATTTATAGCGGGTTTTTATGATTGGCAACTGTCACGCTAAAGGACGCTTTTTATTGCAAAAAATAGTTTTTGCATCACCACATTTTGAGAGCTATAATTTTTGCATATTTTGGCCCACAGAGTCATGTGAGGTCTTATTTTTTGCGGTACGAGTTGACGTTTTTATTGGTACCATTTTTGAGCATGTGAAATTTTTTGATCGCTTTTTATTTCGATTTTTGGGAGGTTAGAATGAACAAAAATCAGCAATTCATGAATTTCTTTTGGGGGGGCGTTTATACCGTTCCGCGTGTGGTAAAATTGATAAAGCAGTTTTATTCTTCGGGTTAGTACGATTACGGCGATACCTCATTTATATCATTTTTTTATGTTTTGGCGCTTTTATACAATAAAAACAATTTTATACAAAAAATAATTATTTTTGCATTGCTTTATTTTGCGAGCTATAACTTTATTTTTTCGCAGATGATGATGCTGTATGGCAGCTCGTTTTTTGCGGGACAAGATGGCGTTTTCAGCGGTACCATGATTATTTATATCAGTCTTTTTGATCGCATGTTATTCCACTTTTTGTTCGGCGGTATTATGATAAAGCATTGATTTTTTGCTTTTTTTTTTTAAGGGGTTCACTAAAGGGGTTAACTAGTGGGACAGTTCAATAGGGTGGGTCGTTACGGACGCGGCAATACCAAATATGTGTACTTTTTTTTGTTTGTTTTTTTTATTTACATGAACAAATGAATTGGGGAATTTTTTTTTTTCTTTTATTTTGGAATTTTTTTTTACACTTATTATTTTCATTTTTTTAACTTTTTTACTTTGTCCCAGGGTGGGACATCACTGTATAAAGTCAGATCGCTAGTCTGACAGTGTGCACAGCACTCTGTGAGACCAGCGATCTCATAGGCACTGCTGCAGGCTTTCTCAGCTCCTGCTCTCAGCAGGCACTGAGGAAGCCGCCTCCCTGCAGGACCCCGCAGCCATCTTGGATCCGGGTCTTGCAGGAAGGAAGGCCTCAGAACAGCGCGATCACATCGCGCTGTTCTGAGGGTTTCAGGAAGCACGCAGTGAGCCCCCTCCCTTCGCGATGCTTCCCTGTGCCCCCGATACACCGCGATCATGTTTGATCGCGATGTGCCAGGGGTTAATGTGCCGGGAGAGGTCCGTGACCGATCCTGGCACATAGTGCCAGGTGTCAGCTGTGATAATCAGCTGACACCCGGCCGCGATCGGCCACGCTCCCGGGAGCGCGGCCGATTGCTGAGACGTACTATCCCGTCCATAATCAGATTGTCCCAGGACACATGGACGGGATAGTACGTCCGATGGCAGAAAGGGGTTAAAAATCCGTAAAACTGACGCAATAGTGTCAAAACATTATTCCCAGATACCATATGTGAGTCAGAAATGCATGCAGGCATTTTTTTCATGCTGTTCCCATTTAATTTTAGCTCTTACCCATCCATTTCAGCTTTTTTCTTAGTCCACCAGACCTGTTTGTTGGGTCCAGCAGAAAAATATTAAGCTTTCCCATTGACTTGCATTGGATTAGTTATTCGGTACGAATACATGGATATTAGAAATTGTTTGTGCCGATTTTCCCAAATATTTCACTATTCGATCGTCACTAATTGTGTCCATTTCTCCAAAGCATACCAGAAGCCATTTCTGAACACAACAGCATCAGGCCGCATGTCTATCATTGCTGTGATTTCCATAATTCCGCAAGTATTACTTCTTGGTGTTGCAGTTTCATTAGTGAAAAGTGTATTTAGATTTAGAGATGTATCCCAAAATGTGTTAAAAAGGCCCATGACATAATTCAAACTGCAGGCCATCCTAGACATATCTCGAGAACTGCATTTTAACTGACAGTGGAATGGTATTATTATTATTATTTATTTATTTATATAGCACCATTGATTCCATGGTGCTGTACATGAGAAGGGGTTACATCAAAATACAAATATCACAATCTGATCCTCCTTCTGAGCTGCGATTTGAGGATGACCTGAAGGCAACTGTGCCTCATGATTATCCTCCACCTCTTCAGACATCAATTGACCTTCCCCAACGTGCCTTTCTCCTGGCCGTGGGTGCTCAAATGTTTGGGCATCACTGAACTCCAAATCCTCATGACCTGCTTTAATGGTGCACGTTCAGAGGCCTGACAAATTACAAGGGAACATAAACAGTTCTTCAGAGTGGCATGAGTTGGGGTCATATATCTCCTGGAACTCTTGATGGTGAGAGGAAGAAGGACCAGGTTGAGGATTCAGAGGCCCAGTTTCTTGGCTACTGAGACTTCGTAGAGCTGCTTGTCAACACACTGGAGCCTTTGTCTGCCATCCCACCCACAACACCTTCGTCAGAGGTGTATCGCGATGACAAAATTTTGACAGGAACCTAGAACGAGATACAGTCACCTCCGGATCTGACACACAGCCTTGGCGGGTACCACCACATTCACATCCCTTAACATCACTCTTTCTCATCTTGAATGCGTTATGCTTATGAAACTAAAAAATACTGGCTTTACTTTTCACAAGTACCCTTACAAGAGTCTTATGTACAAATTCACTGTATCTAGCAATGTGTGGCTATTTTTTAGGAGATCGTCTTGTTGACAGACTCCAAATGTGGAGTAATGAAGATTATTGCCCCTGCTAAATTGTCACGTGCGATTATCTATTGCCGGATAGCGTCAGTTGCACAACTGCGATACGCTATTGTTTAAACTAATAGAAAAGGCCAGCCAATCAGAGTAATGCCACACCGAAGATGGCGCCAGAATTACTCTGATTGGCAAGCCAGCCCAGCAAGTTCATTGGCTACAAATAAAGCGCCAAACATGCTGGGCAGGTCACTTGAATATACTGAGGCGAATACCTAATTACTCGCCGAGTAACGAATAGCCCGGATACCGTACTATTCATGTGAGTAACAAATCATACCAAATGTATTCGCTCATCACTAGTCTTCATTTAACTAAGTTTAAGGCTCTTTATATCCCCCAAACAGGGACGAATGTTGCACCCAAACATCTGAAAATGCCATGGCTTCTTAGATTTGCACCACCTGTCTATAAACAACAGCAGTGCATGTTGTCACGGGTGTGTCGCGGCGGAGATCGTTGCGATTGCACACCCTGACTTTGCACAGCTGAGTTTCTGGTGCTGGGTGTTTTTCAGCACTGAGGGAGTTAATTCTTTCTCTCTCGATGCTGGACAGACCAGCCTCGCCCAGCTGCGATTGATGTTTTGTTAATTAGCTTCCTTCATATACCTGCTGGTCTGCTGGGGAAGTTGCCGGTGAAAGCATTCATTCAGACCAGCAGAGCGGATCGTTTCTGAGAAGACTTAAGCTAAGAGTGCCTGTTGCGCTTTCTTCTCTAAAAAATTGTCGTCCGCCGAGAGGAATTATGATGTCGGCAATAGGGAACTCTTGGCCATTAAGTTGGCTTTTGAAGAGCGGCGTCACTTTTTGGAGGGGGCAGTCCACCCGGTCACCGTCATTACTGATCACAAGAACCTGCTGTATTTAGAGTCTGCAAAACGTCTGAATTCCAGACAAGCTAGATGGTCGTTGTTTTTTACCAGGTTTAATTTTGTCGTCACATATCGTCCTGGGTCAAAAAATTTAAAGGCTGATGCCTTGTCTCGTAGTTTCCCGGGGGCCGGGAAGACAGATGACCTGGTTCCTATTCTTCAGGAGGGAGTTGTGGTGTCGGCTGTATGCTCTGAGCTTGAGGAGGAGATATTGGAGGCTCAGGGGGACGCCCCTGTAGGACCTCCAGGGAGACTGTTTGTTCCAGATCAGTTAAGACAAAAGGTTATCGAGGCACATCATAATTCTGCTTTGGCAGGACACCCAGGGAGTAAAGCAACTGTGGATCTCGTTTCTCGCCGGTTTTGGTGGCCTAACTTAAATAAAGAAGTGGTAACTTTTGTTGCGTCCTGTGGGGTATGTGCGCGCTCTAAGACCCCACATACCCGTCCGTCTGGGGCCCTTTTACCGTTGAAAATCCCGGAGCGTCCATGGACCCATCTGTCTATGGACTTCATTACGGACCTCCCTCCGTCTTCAGGTAAAACTGTCATACTAGTTGTAGTTGACAGGTTCAGCAAAATGGCACATTTTATTGCTCTTCCTGCTCTTCCTAATGCTAAAACTCTGGCGCAGGTGTTCATTGGGGAGATTGTGAGACTTCACGGGTTGCCTTCCGATGTGGTGTCGGATCGGGGGTCTCAGTTTGTGTCCAAATTCTGGAAGGCATTTTGTTCTCGTCGGGGGATGCAGTTGTCATTTTCTTCGGCTTTTCATCCGCAGACCAATGGTCAGACAGAGCGTCTGAATCAGAGCTTAGAGACATATCTCCGGTGTTTTGTCTCAGAGAACCAAGAGGACTGGTCTTCTTTCTTGCCTCTGGCAGAGTTCGCTCTTAACAATAGGCGGAGCGAGTCCACTGGTAAGTCCCCGTTTTTTGGGCATATGGTTTTCACCCCCAGTTTTGTACTTTCAATGGGGGGGCTCTTCTGGGTTCCTGAGGAGGAACGATTTTCGTCGTCACTTGCTTCAGTGTGGAGAGGAGTGCGGAATAATCTGAGCACTATGGGGAACCGATACAAACGTATGGCTGATAGGAGGAGAGTGTCTGGTCCGGACCTAAGTGTGAACGATCTGGTATGGTTGTCTACCAAGAATATAAAACTTAAGGTTCCCTCCTGGAAACTCGGTCCCAGATTCATCGGGCCATACAGGATCAGTTCAATAATTAATCCGGTGGCTTTCCGTCTTGACCTCCCTCCTACGTTTAAAATCCACAATGTGTTCCACAAATCGTTGCTTAAGAGGTACGTGGCACCAGTTATACCGTCACCTCTACCTCCTCCTCCAGTGGTGGTCAATGGTAATTTGGAGTTTCAGGTATCGAAGATCATTGATTCACGTCTTAATCGCCGGTCCTTCAGTACCTTGTTCATTGGAGGGGGTATGGTCCTGAGGAGAGGATGTGGTTTCTGCGTCGGATATTAACGCAGACCGATTGGTTCGGGCCTTCCACACTACTCACCCAGATAGCCAGGCCCTGAGGGTCCAGAGGCCCCTCGTAGAAGGGGGGGTACTGTCACGGGTGTGTCGCTGCGGAGATCGTCGCGATTGCACACCCTGACTTCGCACAGCTGAGTTTCTGGTGCTGGATGTTTTTCAGCACTGAGGGAGTTAATTCTTTCTCTCTCGATGCTGGACAGACCAGCCTCGCCCAGCTGCGATTGATGTTTTGTTAATTAGCTTCCTTCATATACCTGCTGGTCTGCTGGGGAAGTTGCCGGTGAAAGCATTCATTCAGACCAGCAGAGCGGATCGTTTCTGAGAAGACTTAAGCTAAGAGTGCCTGTTGTGGTTTTTCCTCTCCTCGCTTATTGTTTATCTTCTTAACCTTTTGTGTTCCTCTGTAGTGGAAGTTTTGTATGCAAGGCAGTGTTTTCTTTACCCACTGTCTGTCTCGTTTGTATTTGACTGTGTGTAAGCTGTTACCTGCCCATTCCCTGTGGTGGTAATCAGGGTCCTTTTCAGGACTAGATTACAGTGGTCAGCGATCTACAGGAGACAGGGTTACGCTGGCGGCCTGGACCTCTGTACCATTAACAGTACCTCCAGGTAGAGGGACTAGTCAGGACCCCAGTTCAGGGTCAGCATAGACCCCGGTCCACCTCTATCCTGAGACAGCGTTTCACGTGCACAGTATAGACCCACAATACATTGGATATTATGTCAGGTAAGACATTGCTGGCAGATTCTACGTATACATGTTGATATTTTCTATAATATGAAATATAGAATGTTGTCTCATTAGATATATGTTACTATCATAGAATATATCTGTTATACGTCGTGACACATGTATCTTCATTGCACCTTTGTTGAACAAAAAATTATGATTAATTGGCAACTGAAGTTGTTAATAATAGAATCAGATGCAGAGGGAAGAATCAAACGATCTCATGAGAGTACTCTACTACAAAACCATCTGATTATTGTAATTTTTTAATGCAAGCCTTCTGAGAATTAATAACTTGCTTAAATCATCAATTTGTGCCTTAACTGAGCAATTATATTATTGCATAAAAGGATCCTTACACTACACACACAGATAATACTCAGGATGCAGCTTCCCTTTCACTTCCCGTTCTTCAGGGGAGGTGCTGCTGTTCTCCATCACTGCCCTGAGATTGTAATAATCTATGGCTTTTCTTTGACAATCAGCTTTCTTTCATTGCAGCTGCCATACATACAACCTGTTTTACTGTCTACAAAGGTAATAAAAAAGGGGAGTGTGTGTTTTCAATATTGCTTCCCACAGAAAAAATACATTATAAAGAAAGGTTCAAAATAAGAAAAAAAAACATAGTAAGCATATGATTTATCATTTCTAGAATTACATCTACAGTCATGGCTAGTGTTGAGCGATAGTGCTCGATATCTAAAAATATCGTATCGAAATTGTATCGCCGATAGCACTAAATATCGTCGATATCCGATTTCGATACCGGAAGTCCAATGTAAGTCTATGGGAACAAAAAATCGCAACTAAAAAAAACCTTTATTTCCTTGTAAACACTAAATATACACACATAGAATACATATATATATATTATATATTATATTATACACATGTCATCGTGACATATATATATACATATATGTATAGTTTATACACTTCTACATAGTAAAATATCCTCTGATTCAATTGCCGGGTAAAGCCGGCTTCTGTGAAAAGACAGAAGCACCCGACATGAAATGACACTTGGTGTACATAGGGTTAACCATGTCTTTTCATGTTGTTTGCAATCTGATTTGCACAAACAATTACATCAGTCTATGTGTGCAAAATTTCACACCTGTAGGGGTTAATTAAAGGTGTAAATTCGTTGTAAAAAAAACGGACTTTTTTGCTACGAATTTACACCTTTAATTAACCCCTACAGGTGTGAAATTTTGCACACTTACACTCATGTAATTGTTTGTGCAAATCAGATATCAAACTACATGAAAAGACATGGTTAACTCTATGTAAACCAAGTGTCATTTCATGTCGGGTTCTGCATTTTCACAAAAGCCGGCAATTGAATTAGCGGCTATTATACTATGTAGAAGTGTATGAACTATAAATATAAATATATATATATATGTGTCACAAATTCAATGACATGTATATATATAAGGTGTAAAATTGCTGAAAAAAAATGCGTGGGCTCCCGCCCTATTTTCGCAACCAGACAGACAAAGCCAGTGAGTGGGGGCAGATAATAATAGCCCAGAGAGGGACCATTATTTTTGCCCCCCCCGGCTACTAACATCTGCCCCCAGACACCCCAGAAAGGGCAAATCTCTAATTAGATTTGCCCTTTCTGGCACTTTGCCCGTCTATTCCCATTGCCCTGTAGCGGTGGCGAATGGGTTAATAAGGGGTTAAAATGACCTTGCAATTGAAAGGTCACTTTAAGCCAGGTTAATAATTGAGAGCTGTCAATCAGACAACTATCAATTATTAATCCTATTGTATGAAAGAAAAATCAAACACACACACTTTAATAAAAAAGAAGTTTAATGAAATAATCACACAGTTTTTGACCATATTTTATTTACCTGCTAAAACCATTTCCTGTAATAAAAATAAAATAATAAAGCAAAATTATTCTTACCAATCCGATGTACAGTCAGGTCCCACGGTGTAATCCATCAGAAAGGGTTAATGTTTACTGCAGGGACCGCAGCTAATGCTGCAGCCTCACAGTAAACCCCCAAATGAATGAGCTCCTCTCCTGGCTGACAGGGAGGAAGTGGAAAGCTTAATTGATTGCTTTCCACTTTCACTTCAGGTCAGCCAGGGACACAATCAGTGACGTCAGAGGGAACTGGTTAACAAAAATAGGGGATCCCCTCGAAAAAAAATGGCATGGGGTCCCCCCTATTTTTGTTAACCAGCCAGATGAAGCAGACCGCTGAGGCCTGGTTTTTCAGGCTGGTAAGGATCCAATATCCATGGACCTTGCAAGCCTGATAATACCAGGCCACAGCAGTCTGCATATCTTGGCTGATTAACAAAAATAGGGGATCCCCTCGAAAAAAATTGGCGTGGGGTCCCCCCTATTTTTGTTAACCAGCCAGATGAAGCAGACCGCTGAGGCCTGGTTTTTCAGGCTGGTAAGGATCCAATATCCATGGACCTTGCAAGCCTGATAATACCAGACCACAGCAGTCTGCTTAGCTTGGCTGGTTAACAAAAATAGGGGATCCCCTCGAAAAAAAAAACGGCGTAGGGGTCCCCCTATTTTTGTTAACCAGCCAAGTAAAATGCAGACTGCTGCGGCCTGGTATTAAAAGACTGTCAAGGCCCATGGATTTTGGCCCTCAACAGCCTGATAATACCAGGCTACAGCAGCCCCACATTTGGCGCATCAAAAGATGTCCAATTGTGGCACTTTACCCGGCTCTTCCCACTGCCCTGTAGCGGTGGCAAGCGGGGTAATAAGGGGTTAATGTCACTGTTGATTGCACGGTGACAATAAGCCCGGTTAATAACGGAGAGGTGTCAATAAGACACCGATCCATTATTAATCCCAAAGTTATTAAATGCATAAAAAAAAGACACAGCAAGAAAAAAGTCTTTTAATGAAATAAAAGAGACAACACAGTTTTCATTTCTTTTATTGTACTCTCATTCCTGCGACGCCATCGATCTCCTGTAAAAAAAGAAAAAAAACAAACCAACAGTATACCACCTGTCCGACGCAGTCCATAACGACAGTCCCACGACGATCCAGCTCTGCTACATCGCAATGACAGGTAGAGCCTGTCATCGCGACGCAGCACAGCTGATTACCTGCTTCCCCGGCGGTGACGTCATCGGACTGACTGCTTTACGGCCGGGATTACCCAGCAGTCACTGCAGTTATCGCGAGAAACTGCATGTGACCGCCGGGGAGAAGAGGATGGCGGCCATGAAGCAGTCCAGGACGTGACCGCCGGAGATCTTCTGCCAGGTAAGTGCCGCTGACTCCTGACAGACCCGACCGACGGACACTGACAGTGACAGACCCGACCGACGGACACAGACAGTGACAGTGACAAATCCGATTCCGGTATTCGATAAGACGAAAATATCGAAACGAATTATCGAAAGGCCGATAGAGCTAATATCGGCCGATAGCCGATATTTACATTATCGTATCGCTCAACACTAGTCATGGCCAAAAGTTTTGAGAATGACACAAATATTATATTTTCACATGATCTGCTGCCCTCTGGTTTTTATGTGTGTGTTTGACAGATGTTTTTATCACAGACAGAAATATAATAATTGCAAACATATGAGTAACAAAAGCTTATATTGACAGTTAGAAGAGTTAATGCAGCAAGTCAATATTTGCAGTGTTGACCCTTCTTCTTCAGGACTTCTGCAATTCTCCCTGGTATGCTCTCAATCAACTTCTGGACCAAATCCTGACTGATAGCAGTCCATTCTTGCACAATCAATGCCTTCATTTTGTCAGAATTTTTAGGTTTTTGTTTGCCCACCCGTCTCTTGATGATTGACCACAAGTTCTCAATGGGATTAAGATCTGGGGAGTTTCCAGGCCATGGATCCAAAATCTCTATGTTTTGTTCCCTGAGCCATTTTGTTATCACCTTTGCTTTATGGCAAGGTGCTCCATCATGCTGGAAAAGGCATTGTTGATCGTCAAACTGCTCTTGGAGGTTGGGAGAAGTTGCTCTTGGAGGACATTCTGGTACCATTCTTTATTCAGGCTGTGTTTTTAGGCAAGATGTGAGAGAGCCAATTCCCTTGGGCTGAGAAGCAACCCCCCCAAGAAGGTTTCAGATGCTTAACAGTTGCATGAGACAAAACGGTGGTAGCGCCACCTTGTCTTCTCCGAATGGGGGCGTTTCCTATGTCCCAAAAAAATCGAAAGGGGTTCTCAGAAAATAACTTTACCCCCGTCCTCAGCATCCCTGCCGTACCTTTTTTCAAAAATTTAGTCTGTCCATGAGTTATTTTGAGGAATGGCTTCTTTGCTGCCCTCCTTTAAAACCAGGCCTTTCTCCAAGGTTCGCCCCACAGTGCTGGATGCACTACACCTGCCTGCTGCCATTCCTGAGCAAATTTCACTGCTGGTAGCCTGATCCCCAGTGAACATTTTAAGAGATGGTCCTGGGCTTGCTGGCTTTCTTTGGGGGCCCCCGGGCCCTTTTTGGGGAACAAAGGAACCTTTGCTTGAAGTTTTTTGGCGATAGATTGTTGACTGAGGTGCAAACTTTCTAGTGCGAACTCTTCCCCGTTAGGCCATTTTTGTGCATTGCAAAAGATGACTGCACGTTTTTCTTTTGAGAAAACCATGGTTACAGAAAAGAAACAATGATGCCCAAAACACCACCTCCTTTTAAAGTTTCAGTGGTTTTATTCTTTCTTTTTCATGACAGATTGATCCAGCAGTCCTCATCAACACCCACACCCGTGTTAAAGGAAACATGAAAAGGGGTTAGTGGGCCTTTTTAAAGGGAGGGCTGCAATGTGTTGAAATTTATGGGGGGTAAAGTTAAAAATTCTAGCCAAAAAATTGACGCAAGTAATTGTGTTAAGTGACACTCTTTATAACTTCTAGGTATGCAAAATTCCATTTGAAAAAGTAAGCGTAGACTTTGTAAAAATTAAATTTGTGTCTTCTCAAAACTTTTTGGGCCATGCTGTAATAATGAATATTTATTGACCTGAAAATGTCTGAATTTTTTTTTTAAACTAAGGAATTTTAAAAGTATGTTTTTG
>JARQOD010003136.1:0-68505 GCA_033576555.1 Oophaga sylvatica | reverse complement strand
GGGGTTCCCCTTTTTTTTGGCAAAAGAACTACAGGTGGGGCCCCACGCGCTTTTGGACGGTTCGGATCACCCCCGCTGCAACATCGGATCTCCTGGGCTAATCGCTCACCTCTCAAGATGATAAGGGTCCCCGAAGGGGGCGGATTCCCTGGTTCCACCTCTGGACTCCCAAAACTTGGTCCTTGGGGGTTTGTTAGTAAACACAGCCCAAAAGGATTCCCAGGGGGGTCAGCAACTGAAACCCCGCTGGAGGGGTTGCAGGCATTTACCCCCTTTTCCTCAATGGACCCTGGCCTTTTGGTTTGGCCACTGTCCGGAGGGGATCCTCCCCCCCGCCCGGGGCAGGTTGCAGACCTGGACGGGGCTTCAGTTCGTGTGGGCCTTATCATGTTGAGTAAAGGCCTTCGCCCCCCCCGGTGGGGGTCAAGCGTGACCACGTAGTGCGGGGTTGGGACCTTTGGGTCACGACGTAGGGGGCCTTTCCCGGGTGCCTGAAGTTTACCTTTGGTACGGGCCAGCCCCACCCCTTTTGACCCCCCGGTAGGTCCCCCCCCGGGGCGTCGGGGCGTACCATGTTTTGGGTCAGCCTGACCCGCTCATGTTGTCATCACCAACGCTCAAGGTCGATTTTGTGCGGAAGGCATACAAATCCACGAGGACACTTCCCTTGGGTTTTTGGCCCATTTTTCCCGGGATTCTCTTATAACCCCAAAGGGGGTCCCCACCCCCTGCCATAAGGAGCAAAAAGGGGGGAAAACCCCCGTTAGGCCCTGGGGGCTTCTCTGAAGGCAAACAGCAGGTGGGGGAGTACCGCCCCCAAACGATCCCGGGGTTTCTCAACCCTGGGGAATCGTTTGAGGGTACCGTTAAACGCTCAAAACAAACCATTGGTCTTGGGTGATACGCCCGAAACCTACCGTACCTGCATTTTGCTGGGAGCCTTATTTGGCGAACATAATTGGGTCCCCATCGGTAAGCATCTCCCGGGAAATCCTCCCGTGAAAAGATGGTCACCATGCATCCCCCACCTTATTGCCTTAGTTGAGGACAAGCACGCCTCCGGGTACCGGGTAGGTATTAACACAGAAGGGATGAGCGTTTCCAAGGGGGCGGGACGGCCAGGGGCCCCCACAATGTCCACCGCGATCCCTGGAAAGGCCCCATCCCCGGGCAACAGGATAGGGGACCTTAAAGCACCCCCACCTTCCCCACTTTTGACGGTGATACGGGACGGCGTAGTTAGTCACATCTGTCCCCATCTTGGGCCAAAGAAGTGTTGAGACAGCCGTGCTTAGTTTTGCTACCCCCAAGTTCCAGCGAGGGAATTCATGGAAATCCCAAAAACCACCTGGAACTGGGGGGGACGCCCAGCTTTTTTTTCCCCAAAACCCCTCCTTTTGGGAACCCCCGGGTATGCTCCGGTAAAAATTTCCCCTCTTCCCCAAAACACCCTCTCCTTATCGCCCGGAGGGGGGCGTCTGGGCAGGTGCTTAAATTTTCCCAGGGCCCATCTGAGTGCAAAGGCCTGGAACTCCTGGCTGGGGGCAGCCAAAAGTGACTTGGGGGTTCCTTTCCCTCACGGGGACCCTCTGGGCCCCGGCTCGGGGGTCCACCTGAAAGGTTTTTTGTCTCTTTGAAATTTTCCGAAACTCAGCTTTTCCGGGGCCATTTTGCTTTCTGTTTCTGCTAGCTATCTTGCCCCGTCAATATGGGTTTCCAGCTTTCATTTTCCCCCGCCCGTTTCTCTCCCCTTGCTTCTTAAGCACCTCGGTGGAAATCAGTGCTTCTGAATAAACCCTGCAGTCAGCCTTGACCTACCCGGGAAACCCTTGGGACTTTGTACTCCACATTTCCTACTAGAACGGAACATTGTGGGGCTCTGGGAAACCTTTTGTTTTTGGGGAAACCATGTTTGCAGGGAAATTTCGGTAAAGAGAAAGATCCAACCCGTTTGGAGGCTATTGTTGAGCTTTAAGTTACTCTGGCCCCTGTTTCTCCTGCCTTGTACCCGCAAACTGTGTGACCCTTTTTACCTGCTTGTATGAATTTAATAAAAATCGTTTCATAAAAAACCGTGTTCATTTTTTCCTCGCACCCAAGCCAACCTATGGAACGACATATACATTAAAAGATTCGGGACCCCAATGTTTTGTCTGGGGGTCGGGGAAACCCGGTCTGCCGTGACTGTGATATCAATTCCTTTAAAATACCTTCTGTGATACAGTGGTTTGCTTTGACAACCATTCCAGTGGCGCTTTCCCCCAAAAATTTTATCTGGAGTGTTCCACGGGTAAACACATTGTTTTTTTTTTTTTTTTTTTTTCCTTCTCCTTCAGCATTTCGCTTAAAAGAAGATGGAGGCCGCATAAGGAACTTTGCGGAGTGATTTGATACAACCCTTTCAGTTTACAGATTTTAAAAAACCCTTTTGAAAGCCCGGGACCTCACAAAATCATAATTTGCAGTGTTTGGGAAAAACTCCCCCGGGAATTTACAAGCCAGGATTGAGGCTCTAAGGAACGACCCACTCCTCCATCCCCCCCGAGTTCTGGGATCCCCAAGTTCCTCCTTTGTTTTGGGTAAAAACGTGAAAAATTTTCGGGGGATTTTAAACCCAATGCAATCTATTTTTCCTCCCCAAGTTTCAAAAATTTCCCACTGAACGATCCAAATGCTACAAATCATGTTGTTCCCAAATAAGTTTGATGGGCAAACCCTCTGATTGAGATGAGGATGATTGTTTAAATCCCTTTGCTTTCATTTCGCCTGGGGCGGGTGTTTGATGACCCCAATCAAGTGCAACACTGAAGCAGCCATGTTAACTTTGCCCCAAGGTAAGCGTTCATTCCAAAAATGCCTTGGATTTCAGGAGATGATCTCGATACCACTTTTTGGCCTTTCCGCCAAAAAAAAAAACTATTTTTTGGAAAAAGGGGTTTCCAGTTAAGGATGAACTTGCTTGCCGACCCTCCCACTCGTTTGGGGACTTTATTTATTGTATCCTTTGATGCCCTTTGATGAACCGACAAGGGGAAAGGGTTTGAAAATAAACGCACTAACCCCTTTTTCCCCCTCCCCCCCAGCAAGGAAACCCTTTTAGTAGGGCACAAGGGGAACCCGAACCTGAACCCCGAGGTGGACTCTTTACAAAGAGGGTTAGTGATGCACACAAAGAACATCGTTTAAAGGAAAATTATTTTTTTACTTGGTAAGTCGGATTCATTAAAAACTGCCCCAGCCGTTTCGTAAGACTACTGAAAGCAGTCATTCACTGTGAGGTTGCGGGGGGAGATTTTCTTCCGACCTCAGGCTCCAGAGGATCCTGAAAGGACTTGATTTCTCGGACTTAAACTCCTTAGTTCTGGGGACTTGGGGTTTAAAAACGCTGCAATTTTTAAAGTTTCCTCGGGGTGTCCCAGTGATTTGTAAAAGAAACAATTCTCATTGTTTCCCTTTCCATCAAATCGGGTGACTCAGTCGGGGTGTCTACCGCATGACGACTCAGGGCAAGTGGAAATTTTTGGATACCCTTTGCTCTAAAAACGGGGGAACTTAGTGAAAAGGCACCCCATACAGATGGAGATGGGATGGCCTCTGTGCCCTTGGGGACCAGTGGAAGGAAACAAGCCTTTAAAGGGTTCTTAGGGGAAAAAGTCATCAAAAAAACTGTCCTTTTGCTTATCTCTTCTCCCCACTTCCCATTATTTGGGCACCATGGTGCAGGCTCGAACCCTACCATTAACTGGGAACCAAGGAATTACCTTTCCGGAAAACAATGAGCCCAGGAGTTTTCAGCTTGTCTGTTCCTAAAGGGAAAAACCCGTCAGTCCCCGAAACCAGCGAAACCAACTATGTGGTTTACAGTCTGGCCAAAATTTTAGAATGACCAATATTATATTTTCAATTTAGCTGCCCTCTGGTTTTTATGTGTTTTGACAATGTTTTACAAGACAGAAATTAAAAAAATTGCAAAATATGATAACAAAAACTTAATTACAGTTAGAATGAGTTAAAGCAGCAAGTCAATATTTTTTGGTTACCCTTTTTCTTTTAGTATCTCAAAATTTCCCTGACATGCTCTCAAACACTTTGGGCCAAAACTGATATAGGTTTATTTGCACAATCAAAGTTTCATTTGTCAAAATTTTTTTTTTTGTTTGTCCACCCCGCCTTGATGATTGACCCCAAGTTCTCAATGGGATTAAGTTGGGGATTTCCCCGGCCTGGACCCAAAATCTCTAGTTTTTTTCCCCGAGCCCTTTTGTTTTTTCACCTTTGCTTTATGGGAATGCCCATCATGCTGGAAAAGGCTTTTTTTTTCGCCAAATCTCTTGGGGGGTTGGGAGAAATTGCTTTGGAGGACATTTTGGTACCATTCTGTATTTTGGGTGTGTTTTTAGGCAAACTGTGGAGAGCCGATTCCCTTGGGTGAGAACAAACCCCCCACATGAAGGTTCAGGGTCTTAACAGTTGGGATGAACAAGATGGGGGTAGCGCTCACCTTGTCTTCTCCGAAGGCGTTTTTCCTGATGTCCCAAACAAACGAAAAGGGGGTTCACAGAAAAATAAATTTACCCCCGTCCTCAAGCCACTCCGGACTTTTGCAGAATATCAGTCTGCCCTTGATGTTTTTTTAGAGAAAGTGGCTTCTTTGCGCCCCCCCTTGAGACCAAGCCTTGCCCAAAGTCTCCCGCCTCAAGGCGTGCAGATGCACTACACCTCCCCCTTGCTGCCATTCCTGAGCAAACTCTGCACTACTGTTTACCCCCGATCCCGACTGAAACACTTTTAAGAAGGGTCCGGGCGCTTGCTGGTTTTTTCGGGGGCCCCTGGGCCTTTTTTGGCAACAATGGAACCTCTCTTTTTGAAGTTTTTGAGAGGGCGAAAATTTTTGACTGAGGCAATCTTTTTAGTGCATAATTTTTTCCCTGCTAGGCCCCTTTTTGTCTTGCAAGATGACTGCACTGTTTTTTTTAGAGTAACCAGGTAACAAAAAGAAACAAAGATGCCAAGCAACAGCCCCCTTTTAAAGTGCCGGTGTCATTCTTACTTAATCATGACAATTGATTCCCCGCCATGTCCCCATCAACCCCACGGTTAATGGGGCAATCACGAAAAGGGTTACTGGGCCTTTTAAAACAGGGTGCAATGAGTTGAAAAGTGTTTTGGGGGTAAAGTTTATTTTTAGCAAAAATTGACTTTCAGTAATTGGTTTGCTATCACTTTAAAACATTCGGATATAGCAAATTGCATAGAAAAATGAAGAGTAAACTTTTTAAAATTTTATTTGTGCATTCTCAAAACTTTTGGCCAACGAGGGACAAAAGAACGCTATCACTTCCTCCTCACCGCCCATATGTTTGCCCCAATTGAATTATTGCCTGGAGCAAGACCCCTTTTGGAAATCACCCCCTACGGGGCCCGAGCAAAAGGGTTTTTGAAGGCTACATAGACGAAAATCTACCAAGGGCTTCATACCCCCCTCTTCATCTCCCGCGGGTGCACCCACTTTTTTGGAAAAAAAAATGGATCTCTGAGACCCTGCATAGGCATAGGGAACTAAATAAGGTTACTATTAGAAATCGTTACCATTCCCTTTAAAATCCCTAGTTGTTGGAGAAGGCGGCCGCCAAAATTTTCTCAAAACGTTTCCCCTGGGGCCTAAACTTGGCCGTTTTGACCTGGGGATGAAGGGAAACTGCATTCAGGTCCGCTAGGGCACTTCGAATATCTATTTATGCCTTTTGGTCTGAGTACCGCCCCACCACTTTCCAAAACTTTGGGGAATGACTCTTCAGGACTCCTAGATACTTTGTGGTGATTTTTTGGGGATATTCTAATTTTTTCTAAATCCACAGAGGAAAATCTGGACTTTTAAAAGGTTTAGAAGCCCCAAGACAAAACCATTTACATCAAAAATTGAAAAGTTGAACCTGGACCAAATTCTTTCGGGTATTACATTACTCAGGGTTTTTTTAAAAAAAAAAAAGGGAAGCAAGCCCCCCATAAGGGTTGGCCAATTTCCCAGAAATTGAAGGGGGTGCAGGCTTCATCGGGTTTTCCCCCTCATAGGGCGTTTTATTTGGAATTTTTTCTGAGGTAGTGTCACCTATCACCCAACCTTTCCCGGAAACAGTTAGGTTCCCTGGGACCCCGCAACTCCGGAAGCATTTCCTGTTTAAAAAGGACAAATTTTACCACTGCACCTACTTTGTACATCCCAACCCCGAGCTTGCCCTTTAAAAAGAGGTGATGCTTTAACTGTGCCGTTGGGCTATACCTCTCAGAGAACAGGGAGAAGAAAGTCTTGCATCCCTGGCCTTCTTTTCCCAGCATTGTTTCGGCTGGAGGAACTACGATTGGGGAATAAGGGTTGTTGCCTTTTGCCCCCCTTTAAGGGAAAGGAACACCTTTTCAGGGGGCGCACAGCAAATATGTCCTGACAGACCATGTAACCTTGAATTTATCGGTCGCTAAGTGCCTGACTCCCCGCCGGCGCTGGGAATCTTTTCCTAAACCAAATTTAAATTTTTTAAATTTTTTATAGACCAGGGGTCGTGCAATGGGAAAGGGTGATGCACTCTCTAGGATTCATTTTAGCAAGACACTCCACTTTTCCTCCCAAGCATCTTCCTGACTCTAGATTCCGGGGGGGGTTCATAACAAGACCATTAAAGGCATCAAGGAAATACCCTGCGGGTCTTTTGGTCAACCCCCAAGGGGCTAATCTTGTTTTAAGATGGGGGTGTGGATTAGGGACAAAGTCTGTATATACCGAAAAAGTCAATTGAGAGTTTGCAAATCTCCACATTCCAAAATAGTGGGGATAGAGGAATTCTAAAGACCAAAATTTTCTTTCTCTTTCTATTGTGGCCCACTTTCAGGAAAATGTTTAAATTGCCCCTTTTGGAAGTCTGTGCAAAATCAAAAACCCCCCTCCTCACCAACGGGCTGTTTGCAACCCCCTTCCCACCCCGTCCGCCCGTGGGGATCCATTTTATGGGTTCATTGTGGAGACCAACCCTCAAGGAAGAACACCCTTCTAGTGGTGGTTTACCGCTAACAAAGGGGCTCATTTTATCCTTGTGCGGCTTACCCACTGAAAAAAAACTCAATTTGATGTTAAAAGGTTTCGCTTAATGGAGTACCGGGGTAGATTTCGGATCGAGGGGGGCAAATTTACTTCAAGGTTTTGGCAAAATTTTTGTGCCGCATTTGGGCATTAAAGTAAACCTTTCTTTGCTTTTCATCCCCAGATAATGGACAAAAAGAAAAGAACCAAAAGACCCGGGGCATATCTCCGCTGTTTACTGCCACCCCAGGAGATTGGGGGATCACTCCAGGCTATTCTTTTATAACAACTCTCGAGTGCCTCCACTAAACTTTTTTTTTAAAACTCCAATCAGGTTTTCATCCTAACTTCTTGCTTGTTTCCCATAGAAACGCCCGCCGGAGGGGCTGAAAAAATCCTTTTTTACAAGGAATAGGGATCTTCTAAAGGAAAAATCTGGAATTGGCTCAAAAAGGTACAAGAAAGAGGAAAAATTTCGTAAACCTACCAGTTTTAAAGGTAGGAGACTTGGTCTGGCTTAAACCCAGAAATCTTAAATTTAAAGATTCCATGTCAAATTGGGGACTAAGACTTTGGGACCCTATAAGATCATAAGATTATAAGTGCTGTTGCTTTTCGCTTCAAGCCCGAAAATAGGAATCCCCCTCTGCTTTCATGTATCCCACTGAAGGGTGCAACCCCCCCAAATACTTTCCCCGGGCGCTCTTTCCTTTCCCTGACCCAGGTGGTGATGGGCGGGAAAATTTATGGGGGAAAAAGGTTTAAAATCCAGGTTGTACAAAATCAGTTAAATTTTTGATTAAATGGCAGGGCTAACCCAGTGGGAAAAACTCAGGGGAAACCCACAAAAACGTTAAAAGCCCTCGCTGCCCCCCGTTTCATCAGAGGTCCCCAGAAAGCCGGTTGGGGTCATCCGGGGGTTGTCCCTAAGGGGGAAAATGTAAGGTTTTTTTGTCTCTTTTGACTTTTCCCTTGAAAATCACTTTTCCGTCGGCCATTTTGCTTTCTGTCTTGCGCGCTATCTGCCCTCAGTCAAAGGGAGTTTCCACTTCATGTTCCCGCCCGTTCCCCCTCTCCCTCTTGTTCTTAAGCACCTCGGCTGAGCAATCAGGCTTCTGAATCAACCCTGCAGTCAGCGTGACCTGCTCCGGGAAACCCTTGGACTTTGTACTCCACTTTTTCCCACTGAGGAATTTGGGAAACTTGGGATTGGAAATTTTTGTTTGGTGAATCCATGTTTGCAGGGAATTAGGGAAAACAGAGAAGAACCTGAACCTTTTTGTGAAGCTATTTTGAGCTTAAGTTATCTGGCCTCTGTTTCCCTTTCCTCTGTACCTGAAAACTTGTGACCCTTTTTACCGTTGTATGAAGAATACAATCGTTTCATATCAACCGTGTCTCATGTGTTTTCCCGCACCCAACACAAAGCTAAGGGAAAGACACCAAAACATTACACAAAATCTGGTTAGTTCCCCCCGTACGGAGGAGGGTCCAGATGGCAGGGCGCTACCTGCGTCCGGGGCACTCTGATGCGGGTGAAAGCAGCTAATAGCAGTCTCCCCGGGGTTTCTATAGACCCATTTAGCCCGCGCTGTTGGGCCTACCCCCCCACCACCCCCGCACTTCGGGGCGTGCCTTTTGGGGCCCGTTACCTTCCTCGGGGACGGTCCCGGTCCCTGGCGTCACCTTCCTCACGGTTTTCCCCTGAAAACCCCCCCTTTCCCTTACACGTCGCTTTTCTCCTGCTAGGGGGTTCCACCCTTCACTCCGCAAGCGGCGGACGAACGCTCCTGACCCGTGGACACTTTACCACTTAGAGAAAGGGTTAACAGGTTCAGAGGCAAGATACATCACTATCAGCATTTTTTGGGGGAAAAAAAGGGTTTTATATGCAAAATCACTCGAAAAGAAATTGGCGGGTAACCAATCGTTTCCTCATCATCAACATAAAATCAGGGTTTTAACGTTAACCTTTTTAAAATTGGGGAAAGGGGGTGTCGGGACTAGTACCGCCCACCCCCCCAATCGCCCCAATAAAACATCAGGGGGCATTTTCGACACCCCCATTTCCCTTACCCCCGCCCCCGGCACCCCAATCAATGAAAACTGGGGCTATCGCAAGGGTAGGGGACCCCCCAACCCCTGTGACAGTTAAGGTTTTTTCCCGGGAAAATCAACTTTTCAGGGGCCGCCAGTTTGGGTCGGATGGGGGTTCGTTCAGCCCCGGGCCCCTTGAGCCTGTAGAAAGAGGGCCCCCCCACCGAGGGGCTGCCTGTCTCAACCCCCCCCCCACCCCCCCACAAAAGAAAGAGGCGTTGGGCCCGGGGGCCCTTTGGCGGGGGTTCTTCCCCTCTCCGGACGGGTGGCCGAGTGTCCTGTCTTTTTTACAGGAAAAAACCGGGCGGGGGTCTGATAAGGGCCGGCGCTGGCAAAGGGGTAGTGCCCCCAGAGGGACTGGCGGGGGCAGGGGGTTGGTTCAGGCTTACCCCCCCCCCCCCCAGGGGTGTGACGGGCTTCCGCACTTCGGGTTTCCGGTTGGCCCAAGCTGTGGGTCCGTGCTGTTGTGACCGCGCCTCCGGTTTTCGGGCCAGGGGGAAATGTCACCTCAGCTGGGCACAGATGCAGGGAAATTTGGGCTTTGATCATCGGTCTTTCACTCCTCAAAGGTTCAAATACGTCCATGGATCCACTGGTCAAAGTGGTTCCTGATCCCTTTCACCCCATCGCTATAACTGCGGTGGGCCACGTTGGAGGGTCCGGGAATTCTTTCGGTATACCTTTAGGGTTTGCTGGGACTTGGCAATCGGGCCGCTGATGGCCCTCATAGTCCTGTTGATCTACGTGAGGAAACAAGCCTCCAAAGCTTTGCCCTTTAGCCCGGGGGCAAATACCCCGGCCCATTGGTCCACGCCGGGGACGCTGCAACTTTCTCAAAGGCCCGCAGAAAAGGGTCCCGTCCCGTCCTTTTCAGCACGGGAAATGCTCCGCCGGGGGCTTGGGACTCGAGGCTGCTGGGTGTACCGCTCTGGGCTGTGGGGGGGCATTGCCCCTTGTCTGAGCACCTCCAGTTATGGGCTCTTGAGCTTCCCGCTCGGCTCCCCCCAGCCTCTCGCGGGGTTTGGCGCTCGGCTACCACCCTCTCCTGTTTGGCCCTCGGGGGTCGGCTCTCTCTTGAGCTTGCTGGTCAGCTTCGGCGTTCCCCCGGGTTGTCAGCGGAGAGTCCCGCCAGGGCCGCCTGCAAGAAAGGGTTTCCACCCTCTCGGGTGTAGCAGTCGGGGGGTTGGGGCCTCTCTCCTCGCACCCCCTTGGTTTGGGGCCGGCTCCTGCGCCCGCCCGCTCCGATCTCGCCCAGCCCCTTCGGGGCCGGATCAGTTGGTTTGGTTGGTTCTTTGGGGGAAAAGGCCGTGGTACTTGCAGATTCCCACAAGAGTGTCCTTGCTCCTGTCCGTACCAACTTGCTCCTTTTGTCCCCCATGTTGCCAAATAAAAGATAGATAAAAAACAAAAAGAAGGGAGGGGGAACCGCAAATACACACAATTGTCTCAGGTAAAAACACGAGTCGTTTTCCCAAAAATTTAGTTGCAGGGCCCTGAAACCGTGCAAATTTTTTTTGGAATGGAAGATTGCTCAAACCCGATCAAAATTTTTATAATCCCCCTGCTGCCACCCCAAGTGATGAAACGTGCACACGGCCGCCACACGGACCCGGGGTATCCGGCTTTGGGCCCTCCGGCCGCAAATGTACAAAACGCGAACACACACGGCTGCTCCCCCCACCCAGTAAAAAACAGGGGTTTATATTACCCCTTTCCCTTTGAATTGCAGCTCTCTGGGGCCCCCCCCCCCAGTCACAGGGAACTGCACCCAGGATAATTTCGCCGACGGGCCTTGGTGTGTTGGCTATTGGGGGACGCTGCAGTGAGGGAATTTAATTACTCCGGGGCCCCAGCCAGGGGAAACACTTTTAAAACCCGCTCCGCACTGCCAACGCCACCCCATAGGTCAACACTTTACACCCCTTCTTTAACGCCACCAGCTAAAGATTTACTTGAACAATTTTTTCAAGGGTCCGTAGCAAACCCCCCAAAAAAATACGAGTACTTTAGGGACGTGCAAATTCGTTTATAACGAGAATCAAAAAAAAATTTTTAGGTTTATTCCTTAAAAAAAAAGGCAGTGCTTAAGTTTAAAAAAAAAAGGTAACAAGCTAGGCAAAATAATTATGTACAAAATGGGTTTCAAAAAAATCGGAATTTAAAAAAGAAAAACCACTTTATTACAGGCAAGATGGGGGAGGAGCCCACATCAAGTTCATTTGAGATCTCTTAAGGGGATCCACACAAAAAAAAGGTTTAACGAGATCGCAAAAAATGCACATTTAGCGATTTCGTTAGTGACGCATTGTGTGTGGAAATTTAGCAACGACGTGGCCCCCGCTGTGATCTCGCTGATCGTTCCTAGAGTTCTGAACCGAAAATTTTATCTTTTCGCCGCGGGGACGCTATATCGTGGTCTGGCACCTTTTGTGAGCGATGTCCTGTTTTTTTCATCGCAAGACCATTAAAGTCTTAATGAATCGCTAACCGCTTAAGTCGTTAACGAATCGCAATTTGGGGGATATGAGCATTAAAACATCAAAAAACGATCCTTGTATGCGTCGTTTTTGTGATCTTGCGGGGGCGTTTTAGTGTGGGAGTCCTTAGTCAAACGTCACAGCAAGGGAACGCAAGGGGGGGGCTACCCAAATTATCCTTTGGGGTTGACCCACAAAAGGGGATGGTTTTTCTGGACCCTCCCCAGGCTGAAAAGGGATGATTTTAGCTTGAAATATCATAAGGGCCATCCCCGTCCGTGGACCTACAGTAAAGGCAGAGTATCAATGAGCTTACTGTAAAAATACGGTTCCAATGAGCCCAAACTTGGATAAATAGCTATGGGGGGTCCGAGAATTCCATTTCTCGGGGTTTGTTGATTACGGGTTCACCGAAACCCCGGGACGTGCCTGTCGGGCATGGTTCAAAAAGGACTTTCGTGTTTTCACGCAACTTCCCACCAGTTATAAGCAAAAAGAAGAATCCTCATAATGGCTCCAGGAGGGACAGCACATGTGAAAAACAATGGGGCCCCCTCGGTGGGCGGGAAAACCCCACACTGTACTCAATTACACTGAGCCTCAAAGGGGGGGGGAAGGAAAAACGCGCTACACACGGCTGCTAAATGAGAGTGCAACACATTTATACTTTGGGGGGGCCCGCTGACATTGGTCTATACTGGGGGGGCCCGCTACATTGTGCAAGGTTGGGGGGGGGTGGCTGTAGGTGCTATGGTTTGGGGGGGCCCGGCTGACATTGGTGCTAACGTGGGGGGGGGCCTGGCTGACATGGGCTAACTGGGGGGGGGGCCCGGCTAACATTGGCCCCGTAGTTGGGGGGGGCCTGGTGACATTGGGGCTATCGGGGGGGGGGGCTGACATGGGGCTATAGGTGGGGGGGCCTGGGTGACATTGGTGCATAGGTGGGGGGGCCCCGGCTACATTTGGTGCTAAGGTGGGGGGGGCCGGCGACATTGGTTCTTAGGTGGCGGGGGCCCGGGTGACATTGGGCTATAGGGGGGGCCCGGCTGACATTGGGGCTATACGTGGGGGGCCCCGCTGACATTGGTGTAACGGGGGGGCCTTTGGGTGACATTGTGCATCTGGGGGGGGCCTGGCTGAATTGGTTCTATAGGTGGGGGGGGCCCGGGTGACTTGGTGCTTAAAAGGGGGGGGCCCCGGCTGACGGGGCATCGGGGGGGGCCTGGCTGACTTGGTGCATACGTGGGGGGTCTGGCTGCATTGGGGCAAAACGGGGGGGGCCCGGCTGACATTGGTGCTTACTGGGGGGGCCCGACAGGTCTATACGTGGGGGGGCTGGCTGACATTTGGGGCATACGTGGGGGGGGCCCCGCGAATTGGGCTATACGGGGGGGGGCCTGCTGACATTGGTGCATCGGGGGGGGTCGGCTACATTTGGGGCTAAATGGGGGGGGCGGCTGAATTGTGCTTTCTTTGGGGGCCGGCTGACATTGGGCTATACGGGGGGGGCCGGCTGACTTGGTGCTTTTGTGGGGGCCTGGTGACAATTTTTTCTTAAAAGGCGGGGTGCCTGGGTGACATTTGGGGCTATACGTGGGGGGGCCCGGCTGACATTTGGGGCTATAGTGGGGGTCGGCTGACATTGGGTATACGTGGGGGGCCCGGCTGACATTGGGCTAAAACTTGGGGGGGCCTGGCTGACATTGGTCTATAATTGGGGGGCCTGGCTGACATTGGTGCAAAACTTTTTGGGGGTCTTCTGCATTGGGCTAACTTGGGGGGGCCTGGGTGACAGGTGCAACGGGGGGGCCGCTGAATTGGGGGCTATACGGGGGGGGGCCGGCTGACATTGGGGCATACGTAGGGGGGTCTGGTGACTTTGGTGCTAACTGGGGGGGCCTGGCTGACTTTGGGCTATACGGGGGGGCCGGCTACTTTGGGCTATACGGGGGGGGTCGGCAAAAGGGTGCTAAACGGGGGGCCGGCTACATTGGTCATACTGGGGGGTTGGCTGACTTTGGTGCTAAAACTGGGGGGGCCTGGCTGACAGGGTGCTTTATTTGGGGGGGGCCGGCCCGACAGGGTGTATATGGGGGGGCCGGCTGACTTTGGGTTTATAGGGGGGGGGGCCCTGGCTGAAAATTTGCTAACGGGGGGGGCCGGCTGACATTGGTGCAACGTGGGGGGGCTGGCGACATTGGTGCTTACGTGGGGGGGCCTGGCTGACTTGGTCTATACTGGGGGGGCCTGGCTGACAGGTGCATATTTGGGGGGGGCCTGGCTGCATGGTCTATACGTGTGGGGGCGGGCTGAATTGGGGCTATACTTGGGGGGGCCTGGCTGACTTTGTGCTTTACTGGGGGGGCCGGGTTCCAGCCCCCTTTTTTCGTCTGTACACCCGGGCGGGCGTAGTCAGCCACCCCTTCTCACAGAGCAAGTCCTGGCCACGAGCCTCTGTGAGTTACTCCCGTTTTGATTCCTGGGGGCCGAGATTGCCCAGGAGCCGGGGGGCACTTGGTGTTTACATGGGGGCTGTGATTGATGCGCTGGGGTCAAAGCCCGCACGCCCTTTTATGTGGAGGCTCCTCGGGGGCCCCCGGCCCCGCCCCCTCCGTTACCCCCCGCCAACGGCCGGGGTGTCCGCTCCAGGGCTGGTTTTCCGTGCAGGTTCTGGACCGGAGCGCCAGCTGGGAACCGGGGTCACAAACGTGCACTCGTGCCCCCCCCGGTTCAGCGTCTGCCCAGAACCCACCGTGGGGCGGCTTCAGCTGTGGACGGAGTCTGCGGTGAGAAGAAACCCATCAGGAACAGTCACAGGCAGGAGAAGTCAGCAGGGAGGGGGATCGCAGGGAGGAAAATCCCAGGCAGGGGAGGTCAGAGCAGAGGAGAGCAGCAGGGGGGGAGAGTCCAGGCAGGAGAGAGTCAGCGGGAAAAAGGGGTCGCAGGGAAGAGAGCGCAGGGAAGGGGAGTCAGCAGGCAGGGAAAGGGGCAGTCAGCAGAGGAACAACAGGGAGGGGCAGTCGCAGGCAGGGGGGAAATCAGCGGGAGGAGACAGTCAGCAGGGGGGACAGGGAGGGGGGACAGGCGGGGCAGTCAGAGGCGGGGACAGTCAGCAGGCAGGGGAGAGTAGGGGGGAGTCAGCAGGGAGGAACAGTCGCAGGCGGAGACAGTCACCCGCAGGAACAGCACAGCAGGGAAGTCAGCAGGGAGGGGACATCAGCAGGCAGGGACAGACGGGGGGGCGCAGCACCCATTTTCCCCCGCTCTGCAGCTCCCCCTCAGCTGGTCGTCTTCGCTGAACCCCCCACCCCCCGCAGGTACAGGCCTCGGGTCCGGACAGCTTCGGACCGACGCGGGCCGGGAGCCCCCCCTGCTCGGGGGAAACCCTGAGGGTAGAAACTGACGATGACTCCCCGTTTACAGACCCCCACATCTGGCCCCGAAAAACACCTGCGAGAAAGGGCCCCCCCACGTCCACAGTCTGAAAACCCTGAGGAGAGGGATAGTGAAACGTTAAGGAATTAGATTGTGACCCCGGGGTCAGGTGATGGGAGAGTGATACGGGGTTATGTTTGACACCAATCTCTCCTTTACCTCCCTATACAATCTCTTGCCCCCACACCTTAAAAAAATCCTAGAAAACCCCCCTTTTTTCCCCCTGGAACAACAAAAACCCCCACTGTAGCATTGACCACTCCCCCCGGACTCTGCAACCCAAAAACTTTGGGCCCCCCCATTACTCGACTACCCCTCTCCAGCCATCCTTAAACAGCAGCCAGGGTTTTCCACTGGCTAATCGGTCCGGGCGGTCCCCTTTTCCGTCCTTTCACTGGGGCCCATTCATTTTAAAATCCAATTCAAAGTACTGGTTTTACCCACAAACCCCACAGTTCAGCACCCCCCTAATCTCCCCCCTCATTTCTATCTTCACCCTGCCCCTCCTCTCCACAGTGTAGCACCCCCCAAAATCCCTCCCCTTTTATCTATCACCCTGCCCCCCCCTTCCCAGTGCAGCCCCCCTACTCTCCCCCATTTTCTATCTATCACCTACCCTCCCCTCCACAGTGCAGCACCCCCCCCAATCTCCTCCCCCATTTTTAAACATCACCCCCGCCCGTCCTCTCCACAGTCGGCCCCCCCACTCTCCCCCCTCATTTCTATCCACCCTGCCCCCTCCCCCCACAGTGCCCCCCCCATTCCCCCCCTCATTTTTTACTATCCCTGCCCCTCCTTCCCCCGTGCGGCCCCCCCATCTCTCCCTCATTTTTATCTATCCCCCGCCCGTCCTCTCCACATGCAGCCCCCCTACATCTCCTCCCTCTTTCTATCATCACCCTCCCATCCTCTCCAAGTGCACACCCCCCAAATCTCCTCCCTCATTTCATCTATCACCTGCCCCCCTCTCCACGTGCAGCCCCCCCTACATCTCCTCCCTAATTTCTATCTATCCCCCTCCATCCTCCACATGCGCCCCCCCCCAACATCTCCTCCCCATTTCTATCTATCCCCCTCCCCAAACCTCTCCCAGTGCAGCACCCCTACATCTCCTCCCCAATTTCTATTATCACCTACCCGTCCCCCCACAGTGCAGCCCCCCTAATCTCCCCCCCTCTTTTTAATCTTAACCTCCCCGTCCTTCCACAGTGCAGCACCCCCCTAATCCCCCCCTCATTTCATCTATCCCCCTCCCCACCTCTCCACATGCAGCCCCCCCAAATCCCTCCCTCTTTTTAAACAACCCCCTGCCCTCCTCTCCACATGCACCCCCCTACTCCCCTCCCTTTTTTCTATCACCCCCCCTGCCCTCTCCACGGGGCAGACCCCCTACACTCCCCCCTCTTTTTCTACATCACCCCCCACCTCTCCACATGAGCCCCCCTACATCCCTCCCCCTTTCATCTATCACCTCCGCCCTCTCCACATGAAAGCCCCCCCCTACACCCTCCCTATTTCAACTACCCTCCCACCTCCCCACATGCAGCACCCCCTACACTCCTCCCTATTTTATCACCCCCGTCCTCTCCACAGTGCAGCCCCCCAAACATCTCCCCCCCTCTTTCTATCATCCCTCCCCGTCCCTCCACTGCAGCACCCCCCCTACTTTCCCCCCCTCATTCTACCACCCTCCCATCCTCTCCACATGCAGAAACCCCCTAATCCCTCCCCATTTCTATCATCCCAAAACCCGCCCTCCAAGTGCGCCCCCCCTACATCTCCCCCCCCTATTTCTATCTATCCCCTACCCTCCTCCCACAGTGCCCCCCCCCCTACACTCCCCCCTCTTTTTTCTATACCCTGCCCTCCTCCCCACAGTGCCCCCCCCCTACACTCCCCCCATTTCTATCTATCACCCCTCCATCCTCTCCACAGTGAGCACCCCCCACACTCCTCCCTCATTTCTATCACACCCTCCTCTCCACAGGGGCAGCCCCCCCTACATCTCCTCCTCTTTTCTATCTATCCCTGCCCGCCTCTCCACATGCAGCCCCCCCCTCCCTCTTTTCTACTATCACCTACCCGCCCTTCCCAGTGCGGCCCCCCTACATCTCCCCCTATTTCTATCACCCTCCCCTCCTTCCACATGCAGCCCCCCCCCCTACATCTCCTCCCTCATTTCTATCTATCACCCTGCCCGTCCTCTCCACAGTGCAGCACCCCCCTACATCTGTGTAGCCCTGGTGTTAGGCACACGCAGTACCCTGGAGAGTGTGTGGCGAGACAGCAGTTTAATGCTCAATACCCATTCACTCAACATACACTAGACACACCCTTAGGGTAGTGTATTTACTTGTGAGGGAGTGGTCAGGGTGTATGTTTGTTGAGTGATTAGTAGTCGGTTTCCTGTCGTCGGACAGAGCAGACGTCTGGAGTCTAGCTGGAACTAGGAGGGAGGAAGCATTCCAGCCTGGGTCTTCATCAGTTCAGAAAGTGGAGGCTAGTACAGGTGGTCTAGTTCACCTCAGCCTAGTCAGAGCTGTACCTCACCTGAATACATTGAAAGAAAGAAGAAGCTTAGTGCAGAATTACTTCAGTCACCTGTCTAAAGGACAGTGAAAGGTTCAGAGACGTGCTCCTGCCTTGTGGATAACTAAGAATCTGTTAACTAACTCTAAAGGAAGAGAAGAAGGAAGTGATTACATGACTTTTTGCAAGTGTGAGTGTTTATGCTACCAGCGAGGACAAGGCGAAAGGCACAGTGGAAAGATTATTGGAAAAGTGCTTTTGGATTGAAGAAGTCCTGCACATTGCAACCGGTCACTGGGGACCGAAGGATCACTATTAGCTTCAAGCATAGTGGTAAGAAAACCAGGATTTACCGGACCTTAGGTCGCGGCAAACAGCCCCAAATAGTCAGTACGTAACTGGGGTCAGGGGAAGTGAAGACTTTGAGCCTGATCAGCAAGATAAGAATTCAGCTTTCTCACAGGAAGGCCCCTACCACAAAACTGGCTGGGCGGTACAGCTATGGATTAGCTGGAGTTATTGAGGGAACTACGCTTCAGGCTGGTTGTACTCATCGTGTTGTTGAAAGTAAAGGAGGCCCCTAACTTGTCCAGCTGCTGTCTCAAAATACACTCTCCTTGGATCAGCCTCCCTGGACCTGCCTGAACATCTTACAAGTAAAGGTATGGAAAGACGCTGACCGTGTGAGACTGAGTTATTATTGTATGCCTGCACAATCCCTACCTAACTACCGACCAGAGGGAAGAGTCCCACCTGTAGGGGACCCGACATCTAGCTGCCTCACCATCCCCTCAGAGATCTACAGCAGCGCTGGTACAAATTACCAGAAGACTACAGGTGGCGTCACGAACTGTATATAAATCTATCCCCTGTAAATATATCCCCAACATACGCCAGACCGCCAGGGCCACAGACCGAGCCACCGCTACCTGTGACAAACCCCATAGACTTCCATGGGCTCGGCTCTGAGTACCCCATTGCCCTGGTAATCCACAATTGTGGTGGCGGGTCGACACAAAACTTTGGCGTCACAAACAGGATGCGAAACTCGCAAAATTGCGAGCCCTGTGTGCCTATGGAGTTGTTTTTGTGAAAAGGACAGTTTGCACTTTTGGCGCCAAAAATCGCCATTTTTGTCGCCATATTCGCGCCCTCAGGCTGGAGAAGAAGGTGGGCGTACCTTCGTGGGCGTGTACCCCCCTGTGGCGCGAAGAAAATGCCTGCCCTCTCAAAGTGCTATTACAACATGCGATCCTGCCCTACAGCAAAGGAGGTCCGCCTCCTCTTCACCTTCCCTGCGAGGAGGAGGAGACGCAAACCCCGCCTCCACGGAAGAGACCGGACGTCTCTGGAGGAAGAAGAAAGAATCTTCTGGAACATCATGGAAGCAGGACGTGTGCAGCCGAGCAGGGAAGCGGAGGAAGGCAGGCCCCGCTCCCCAGCCAAGCTGCCACCAGCACCGGAGTCATCCGTGGTCTTGCACCTGCAGCAGGCGTTGCTAGAAATAAAAGAAGAAAATGCACGCCTGAAGAAGATGATTTTGCCACAACCTGGATTTGAAGAGATCGAGAGACGCCGGCGTACCCTGGAGCAGCGGAGGCTGTGGGACGCGGTGATCTCTCCCTTCGATGATCCCCTACGTCTGGAGTTACCAAAACTTCTGCTGCCCAAGGCAAAGGAGCAACCGGAGGCTGCCCCCGAAAGTACCGATCCTGATCCCACCGGTGAAGCGGTGGAGGCGAAGGAGGTTGAGGAGGTACCGCCAGTTCCGGAACGCCCGCCCGGCCAGGAGGCCGCAGCAGATGATCGATCCCCGGCAGGGACACCGGAGGGTCCTGTACGTCGTTACCAGACGTCGACTGGGACGAGATGGCGCGCCTGGATGACGTCGCCTACACCGCCCAGTGGGAACATGAGTGGCAGCGTCGTGAGGAGAAGCAGAAACGCCAGCAGGAGGAAGAGCGGGAAGCTCAGCGGAATCGTCAGCGGCAACATGCAGAGCTGATCGCGGACAAGGAGAGTGTCCGGAGAGAGAAAGGTACCCTGAGGGAACCGCGGCGGCAGGGGTGTGTGACTGAGTTCCAGCTCCGGAAGGGCTGGGGCTTCATCCGTGAACCGGGCCTCTACCCAGGGGTCTTTGTTAGTCGCAGAGACGTAGAATCTCACCTACCGCAAGGCCATCCCGGAGGGACTTAGTTAATGGAGATATTGTCACGTACACACGGCACTGGGGAATGAAGGGATGGTATGCCCTTAACGTCACCATCGTCCGTGACCCCGTCCCAGACGCAGGTAACGTCATCACTACCGCAGCGTCCCCGTCTCCAGCTCAAGCAGCATCCGGCCGTGCCCCAGCATCGTCCCCTGCAAGTTCATCGCAAATTAAAGCAATCTCTACATCGCGATATGCGACCCAGTCTCAATCGCAATCCATGACACGGTCCATATCGTTAACTGTGACTCAGGTTGAAACGCAATCGGTGACTCGCAAGGAGAAAGTACCCGTTGCGCCCCTAGAGGTTCGCACAAGAACTGTGGCGACTCAAACCCCAATAGCAGGTCACGACCTGTTAGTCCTGGGATCTAGGGAACACCGCATTGTTCCAGCCCCCGGGGTGGAAAATGTATGTGAAAATGAATAAATAGTAAAGAAGAATCGGTGAGATCCATATAGGGTCTACCATAAGTAGTATTGTAGAAAGTTCAAGTATGTTTACAAATTTTTGCACAAGTTGAAGAGTATAATGTATATAATGCATATATATATTCCTACCAGTAGAATGCCCGGCTGGGTAATCAGAAAAAGTTTGCACTTTAAGTATTATTATAATGTGATTTTATAATATGTCTTCGTTTAACAATGGACTTTGAGGTTGAGGACTGTGCCAGCCCAGAACTTATTTGTATATAGTTGCGCTTCGGTGCTTTATCTTGGTTTTACATAAAACCAGCACATCTACCTCTGAATACAAAAACCCGTGTGGTGTGGCACTGAGTGAGGTCTGCATTCGGATGTCCTGCAGCCCACCCAGGACCCACGTTGAAGGTTTGGTGCGGGTCCTTCACAAGAATACTGTATATTTATTGAATGCTATTTAATATTTGTATTTTTCTATAATGTTTTGTTGTTTGCAACGTTCAAGTCATTCTCACCTCCCGGATGGGACGAATTAATGTTTATTGTTGATGTTTTCATGCATAAACAAAATGTCTCTTTGTATTTTACAGCCCGGGAGTGCTGTCTTTTACCATGGGGGAATGTGTAGCCCTGGTGTTAGGCACACGCAGTACCCTGGAGAGTGTGTGGCGAGACAGCAGTTTAATGCTCAATACCCATTCACTCAACATACACTAGACACACCCTTAGGGTAGTGTATTTACTTGTGAGGGAGTGGTCAGGGTGTATGTTTGTTGAGTGATTAGTAGTCGGTTTCCTGTCGTCGGACAGAGCAGACGTCTGGAGTCTAGCTGGAACTAGGAGGGAGGAAATATAATGTAAATATATCCCCAACATACGCCAGACCGCCAGGGCCACAGACCGAGCCACCGCTACCTGTGACAAACCCCATAGACTTCCATGGGCTCGGCTCTGAGTACCCCATTGCCCTGGTAATCCACAATTGTGGTGGCGGGTCGACACAGTGCAGCACCCCCCTACATCTCCTCCCTCATTTCTATCTATCACCTACCCGTCCTCTCCACAGTGCGGCCCCCCTACATCTCCTCCCTCATTTCTATCACCCTGCCCGTCCTCTCCACAGTGCAGCACCCCCCTACATCTCCTCCTCATTTCTATCTATCACCTACCTGTCCTCTCCACAGTGCAGCACCCCCCTACATCTCCTCCCTCATTTCTATCCATCACCTGCCCATCCTCTCCACAGTGCAGCCCCCCTACATCTCCTCCCTCATTTCTATCATCCTGCCCGTCCTCTCCACAGTGCAGCACCCCCCTACATCTCCTCCCTCATTTCTATCCATCACCTGCCCATCCTCTCCACAGTGCAGCCCCCCTACATCTCCTCCCTCATTTCTATCATCCTGCCCGTCCTCTCCACAGTGCAGCACCCCCCTACATCTCCTCCCTCATTTCTATCCATCACCTGCCCATCCTCTCCACAGTGCAGCCCCCCTACATCTCCTCCCTCATTTCTATCTACCACCTACCTGTCCTCTCCACAGTGCAGCACCCCCTACATCTCCTCCCTCATTTCTATCACCTACCCGTCCTCTCCACAGTGCAGCACCCCCTACATCTCCTCCCTCATTTCTATCATCCTGCCCGTCCTCTCCACAGTGCAGCACCCCCTACATCTCCTCCCTCATTTCTATCATCCTGCCCGTCCTCTCCACAGTGCAGCAACCCCCTACATCTCCTCCTCATTTCTATCACCTGCCCGTCCTCTCCACAGTGCAGCACCCCCCTACATCTCCTCCCTCATTTCTATCACCTGCCCGTCCTCTCCACAGTGCAGCACCCCTACATCTCCTCCCTCATTTCTATCTATCACCCTGCCCGTCCTCTCCACAGTGCAGCCCCCCTACATCTCCTCCCTCATTTCTATCTACCACCTACCTGTCCTCTCCACAGTGCAGCACCCCCTACATCTCCTCCCTCATTTCTATCACCTACCCGTCCTCTCCACAGTGCAGCACCCCCTACATCTCCTCCCTCATTTCTATCATCCTGCCCGTCCTCTCCACAGTGCAGCACCCCCTACATCTCCTCCCTCATTTCTATCATCCTGCCCGTCCTCTCCACAGTGCAGCACCCCCCTACATCTCCTCCTCATTTCTATCACCTACCCGTCCTCTCCACAGTGCAGCACCCCCCTACATCTCCTCCCTCATTTCTATCACCTACCCATCCTCTCCACAGTGCAGCACCCCCCCTACATCTCCTCCCTCATTTCTATCTATCACCTACCCTCCTCTCCACAGTGCAGCACCCCCCCTACATCTCCTCCCTCATTTCTATCACCTGCCCGTCCTCTCCACAGTGCAGCACCCCCCTACATCTCCTCCCTCATTTCTATCTATCACCTGCCCGTCCTCTCCACAGTGCAGCACCCCCCCTACATCTCCTCCCTCATTTCTATCACCTGCCCGTCCTCTCCACAGTGCAGCACCCCCCTACATCTCCTCCCTCATTTCTATCACCTGCCCGTCCTCTCCACAGTGCAGCACCCCCCTACATCTCCTCCCTCATTTCTATCACCTGCCCGTCCTCTCCACAGTGCAGCACCCCTACATCTCCTCCCTCATTTCTATCTATCACCCTGCCCGTCCTCTCCACAGTGCAGCACCCCCCTACATCTCCTCCCTCATTTCTATCTATCACCTACCCGTCCTCTCCACAGTGCGGCCCCCCTACATCTCCTCCCTCATTTCTATCACCCTGCCCGTCCTCTCCACAGTGCAGCACCCCTACATCTCCTCCCTCATTTCTATCACCTACCCGTCCTCTCCACAGTGCAGCACCCCCTACATCTCCTCCCTCATTTCTATCTATCACCTACCCGTCCTCTCCACAGTGCAGCACCCCCCTACATCTCCTCCCTCATTTCTATCTATTGTGTAGCCCTGGTGTGAAGGCACACGCAGTACCCTGGAGAATGTGTGGAGAGATAGCAGTTTAATGCTCTATACCCATTCACTCAATATACACTAGACACACCCTTAGGGTAGTGTAGTGACTCGTAGGGAGTGGTCAGTGTAGATTCGTTGAGTGATTTTAGTTCAGTTTCCTGTCTTCGGACAGAGCAGACGTGTGGAGTCTAGCTGGGACTTGGAGGGAGGAAGCAGTCCAGCTTGGTTCTATCAGCAGTTCAGCAAGTGGAGGCCAGTAAGGGCGAGATATAGATCACCTCAGTCTGGTCAGAGCTGTACCTCACTGAAGACATTGATAAAGAAGGAAGAGTTTAGTACAGAAATACTTCAGTCTCCTGTCTCAAGGACAGTGAAGGTTCAGAGACGTGCTCCTGCCTAGAAGATTACTGAGAGTCTGTCAACTAACTCTGAAGGAAGAAAAGAAGGGAGTGATTATATGACTTTTTGCAAGTGTGAGTGTTTATGCTACAAGCGCGGACAAGGCGAAAGGCACAGTGGAAGGAATATTTAAAAGTGCTTTTGGATTGGAGAAGTCCTGCACATTGTTACCGGTCACTGGGGACCGAAGGATCACTATAGTTTCAAGCTTAGTGGTAAGAAAACCAGAGGCTTATCGGACCTTAGGTCGCGGCAAGCAGCCCCTAAATAGTCGGTACGTAACTGGGGTCAGGGGGAGTGAGGACCTTGAGTCTCTGCAGGACAAGATAGGAATTCAGCTCTCTCACAGGAAGGCTCCGACCACAAAACTGACTGGGCAGTACAGCTTTGGAATAGCTGGAGTTATAGAGGGAACTACGCTTCATGCTGGTTGTACTCATCATCATTTGAAAGTAAAGGAGGCCCCTAACTTGTCCAGCTGCTATCTCGAAATACATTCTCCTTGGATCAGCCTCCCTGGGACCTGCCTTACCATCTTACAAGTAAAGGTATGGAAAGACGCTGATGTGTGAGACTGTGTTATTTGATTGCATTCCTGCACAACCCCACCATTACTATCGACCTGAGGGAAGAGTCCCACCTGTAGGGGACCCGACATCTAGCTGCCTCACCATCCCCTCAGAGATCTACAGCAGCGCTGGTACAAATTACCAGAGACTACAGGTGGCGTCACGAACTGTATATATATATCCCCTGTAAATATACCCCCCAACATATGCCTGACCGCCAGGGCCACAGACCGAGCCACCGCTACCTGTGACAATCCCATAGACTTCTACGGGCTCGGCTCTGAGTACCCCATTGCCCTGGAAACCCACAATTGTGGTGCGTGGTCGAGACATTTTTGGCGTCACGAACAGGATGCGAAACTCGCAAAATTGCGAGCCCTGTGTGCCTATGGAGTTGTTTTTGTGAAAAAGGACTGTTTGCACTTTTGGCGCCAAAAATCGCCATCTTTGTCGCCATATTCGCGCCCTCAGGCGCTGGAGAAGAAGGTGGGCGTACCTTCGTGGGCGTGTACCCCCCTGTGGCGCGAAGAAAATGCCTGCCCTCTCAAAGTGCTATTACAATATGCGATCCTGCCCTACAGCAAAGGAGGTCCGCCTCCTCTTCACCTTTCCTGCGAAGAGGAGGAGACGCAAACCCCGCCTCCACGGAAGAGACCGGACGTCTCTGGAGGAAGATGAAAGAACGCTCTGGAACATCATGGAAGCAGGACGTGTGCAGCCGAGCAGGGAAGCGGAGGAAGGCAGGCCCCGTGCCCCAGCCAAGCTGCCACCAGCACCGGAGTCATCCGTGGTCCTGCACCTGCAGCAAGCATTGCTGGAAATCAAGGAAGAAAATGCACGACTGAAAAAGATGATTTTGCCACAACCTGGATTTGAGGAGATCGAGAGACGCCGGCGTACCCTGGAGCAGCGGCGGCTGTGGGACGCGGTGATCTCTCCCTTTGATGACCCCCTACGTCTGGAGTTACCAAAACTTCTGCTGCCCAAGGCAAAGGAGCAACCGGAGGCTGCCCCCGAATATACCGATCCTGATCCCACCGGCGAAGCGGTGGAGGCGAAGGAGGTTGAGGAGGTACCGCCAGTTCCGGAACGCCCGCCCGGCCAGGAGGCCGCAGCAGATAATCGATCCCCGACACCGGAGGGGTCCTGTCCGTCATTGCCAGACGTGGACTGGGACGAGATGGCGCGCCTGGATGACGTCGCCTATACCGCCCAGTGGGAATGTGAGTGGCAGCGTCGTGAGGAGAAACAACAACGCCAGCAGGAGGAAGAGCGGGAAGCTCAGCGGAATCGACAGCGGCAACATGCAGAGCTGATCGCGGACAAGGAGAGTGTCCGTCGAGAAAAAGGTACTCTGGGGGAACCGCGGCGGCAAGGGTGTGTGACAGAGTTCCAGCTCCGGAAGGGCTGGGGCTTCATAAGAGAACCGGGCCTCTACCCAGGGGTCTTTGTCAGCAGACGTGATGTAGAATCCCACCTACCGCAAGGCCATCCCGGGAGGGACCTAGTTAATGGAGACATTGTCACATATACACGCACTGGGGAATGAAGGGATGGTATGCCCTTAACGTCGCCATCGTCCGTGACCCCGTCTCCGACGCTGGTAACGTCACCACTACCGCAGCGTCCCCGTCTCCAGCTCAAACAGCATTCGGCCGTGCCCCAGCATCGCCCCCTGCAAGCTCCTCACAAATGTAAGAAACGTCTACATACTCTTCATTATCTAGTCATCCTCCTACATCGCAACTTGCGACCCAGTTTCCATCGCAATCTATGACACGATCGATATCACTAACTGTAACGCAAATTGAAACGCAATCGGTGTCTCGCAAGGAGAAAGTACCCGTTGCGCCCCTAGAGGTTCGCACGAGAACTGTGGCGACCCAGACCCTAATAGCAGCACACGACTTGTTAGTCATGGGATCTAGGGACCATCGCATTGTTCCAGCCCCCGGGGTGGAAGATGTCATTGAAGTCAAGAGAATGTGAAGAACGGTAGGACCCAGACAGGGTTTACCGCAACTAAGAAGATGTACATAAGTTTTATAAAAGTGAAAATGTTTTGCACAAGTTAAATGTGTATATAACGTATATATATATTGCCAAAAGAAGAATGCCCGGCTGGGTAATCAGATAAAAAGTTTTTGCACTTTATTGTGATGTGATTTGATATAATGTGTCTTTTTCTTACAATGGACTTCGAGGTTGAGGACTGAGCCAGCCCAAGAACTGATTTTGTAAATAGTTGCACCTAGTGCATTATCTTGGTTTTACATAAAACCAGCACCACTACCTCTGAATACAAAACCCGTGTGGTGTGGCACTGAGTGAGGTCTGCATTCGGATGTCCTGCAGCCCACCCAGGACCCACGTTGAAGGTTTGGTGCGGGTCCTTCACAAGCATATTGTCTATTTATATGAAAATGTTATTTAATATTGTATTTTTCTATATATAATGTTTTGTTTGCAACGTTCAAGACATCCTTACCTCCCGGATGGGACGAATTAATGTTTAATGTTGATGTTTAATGCATAAACAAAATTGTCTCTTTGTATTTTACAGCCCGGGAGTGCTGTCTTTTACCATGGGGGAATGTGTAGCCCTGGTGTGAAGGCACACGCAGTACCCTGGAGAATGTGTGGAGAGATAGCAGTTTAATGCTCTATACCCATTAACTCAATATACACTAGACACACCCTTAGGGTAGTGTAGTGACTCGTAGGGAGTGGTCAGTGTAGATTCGTTGAGTGATTTTAGTTCAGTTTCCTGTCTTCGGACAGAGCAGACGTGTGGAGTCTAGCTGGGACTTGGAGGGAGGAAGCAGTCCAGCTTGGTTCTATCAGCAGTTCAGCAAGTGGAGGCCAGTAAGGGCGAGATATAGATCACCTCAGCCTGGTCAGAGCTGTACCTCACTGAAGACATTGATAAAGAAGGAAGAGTTTAGTACAGAAATACTTCAGTCTCCTGTCTCAAGGACAGTGAAGGTTCAGAGACGTGCTCCTGCCTAGAAGATTACTGAGAGTCTGTCAACTAACTCTGAAGGAAGAAAAGAAGGGAGTGATTATATGACTTTTTGCAAGTGTGAGTGTTTATGCTACAAGCGCGGACAAGGCGAAAGGCACAGTGGAAGGAATATTTAAAAGTGCTTTTGGATTGGAGAAGTCCTGCACATTGTTACCGGTCACTGGGGACCGAAGGATCACTATAGTTTCAAGCTTAGTGGTAAGAAAACCAGAGGCTTATCGGACCTTAGGTCGCGGCAAGCAGCCCCTAAATAGTCGGTACGTAACTGGGGTCAGGGGGAGTGAGGACCTTGAGTCTCTGCAGGACAAGATAGGAATTCAGCTCTCTCACAGGAAGGCTCCGACCACAAAACTGACTGGGCAGTACAGCTTTGGAATAGCTGGAGTTATAGAGGGAACTACGCTTCATGCTGGTTGTACTCATCATCATTTGAAAGTAAAGGAGGCCCCTAACTTGTCCAGCTGCTATCTCGAAATACATTCTCCTTGGATCAGCCTCCCTGGGACCTGCCTTACCATCTTACAAGTAAAGGTATGGAAAGACGCTGATGTGTGAGACTGTGTTATTTGATTGCATTCCTGCACAACCCCACCATTACTATCGACCTGAGGGAAGAGTCCCACCTGTAGGGGACCCGACATCTAGCTGCCTCACCATCCCCTCAGAGATCTACAGCAGCGCTGGTACAAATTACCAGAGACTACAGGTGGCGTCACGAACTGTATATATATATCCCCTGTAAATATACCCCCCAACATACGCCTGACCGCCAGGGCCACAGACCGAGCCACCGCTACCTGTGACAATCCCATAGACTTCTACGGGCTCGGCTCTGAGTACCCCATTGCCCTGGAAACCCACAATTGTGGTGCGTGGTCGAGACACTATCACCTACCCGTCCTCTCCACAGTGCGGCCCCCCTACATCTCCTCCCTCATTTCTATCACCCTGCCCGTCCTCTCCACAGTGCAGCACCCCCTACATCTCCTCCTCATTTCTATCTCACCTACCCGTCCTCTCCACAGTGCAGCACCCCCTACATCTCCTCCCTCATTTCTATCACCCTACCCGTCCTCTCCACAGTGCAGCACCCCCCTACATCTCCTCCCTCATTTCTATCTATCACCTACCCGTCCTCTCCACAGTGCAGCCCCCCTACATCTCCTCCCTCATTTCTATCTATCACCCTGCCCGTCCTCTCCACAGTGCAGCACCCCCCTACATCTCCTCCCTCATTTCTATCTATCACCTACCCGTCCTCTCCACAGTGCGGCCCCCCTACATCTCCTCCCTCATTTCTATCACCCTGCCCGTCCTCTCCACAGTGCAGCACCCCCCTACATCTCCTCCTCATTTCTATCTATCACCTACCCGTCCTCTCCACAGTGCAGCACCCCCCCCTAACATCTCCTCCCTCATTTCTATCACCTACCCGTCCTCTCCACAGTGCAGCACCCCCTACATCTCCTCCCTCATTTCTATCTATCACCTACCCGTCCTCTCCACAGTGCAGCCCCCCTACATCTCCTCCCTCATTTCTATCACCCTACCCGTCCTCTCCACAGTGCAGCCCCCCTACATCTCCTCCCTCATTTCTATCACCCTACCCGTCCTCTCCACAGTGCAGCACCCCCTACATCTCCTCCCTCATTTCTATCACCCTACCCGTCCTCTCCACAGTGCAGCCCCCCTACATCTCCTCCCTCATTTCTATCACCTACCCGTCCTCTCCACAGTGCAGCACCCCCCTACATCTCCTCCCTCATTTCTATCTATCACCTACCCGTCCTCTCCACAGTGCAGCCCCCCTACATCTCCTCCCTCATTTCTATCACCCTGCCCGTCCTCTCCACAGTGCAGCACCCCCTACATCTCCTCCCTCATTTCTATCACCCTGCCCGTCCTCTCCACAGTGCAGCCCCCTACATCTCCTCCCTCATTTCTATCTATCACCTACCCGTCCTCTCCACAGTGCAGCACCCCCTACATCTCCTCCCTCATTTCTATCTATCACCCTGCCCGTCCTCTCCACAGTGCAGCCCCCCTACATCTCCTCCCTCATTTCTATCTATCACCCTGCCCGTCCTCTCCACAGTGCAGCACCCCCTACATCTCCTCCCTCATTTCTATCTATCACCCTGCCGTCCTCTCCACAGTGCAGCACCCCCTACATCTCCTCCATCATTTCTATCTATCATCTGCCCGATCCTCTCCACAGTGCAGCCCCCCTACATCTCCTCCCTCATTTCTATCTATCACCCTGCCCGTCCTCTCCACAGTGCAGCCCCCCTACATCTCCTCTCATTTTATCTATCACTACCCTCCTCTCCACAGTGCAGCCCCTACATTCCTCCTCATTTCTATCTATCACCTACCCATCCTCTCCACAGTGCAGCCCCCCTACATCTCCTCCCTCATTTCTTATCACCCTGCCCATCCTCTCCACAGTGCAGCCCTACACTCCTCCCTCATTTTATCATCTCCCTACACCCCTACATCTCTCCTCATCACCCTGCCCGTCCTCTCCACAGTGCAGCACCCCCTACATCTCCTCCCTCATTTCTATCTATCGGCCTAACCGACTGCTGCGCTCTGCAAACGACTTTCGACTAACCTCTGCACTAATCCGTACCTCCCACTCCCGACTCCAAGAATTCTCCCGTGCTGCGCCAATCCTCTGGAATGCTCTACCCAAGAAATTAGGACTATCCACAATTTGCATGGTTTCAGGCGCTCCCTCAAAACACATCTGTTCAGAGCGGCCTATCACATTCACTAATCAAAGTCATTCTATGTGTAAGTGTGTGTGTGTAGCCCATTCACTATCTCCATCCATCCCTCACTCCCTCAAGATGGCTGGACCATCATTGTAAATGCACCATTGTATATACACACCTGTACTTTGTATCTCCCCCACCTCATTGTAGATTGTAAGCTCTCACGAGCAGGGGCGGATGATTTTGCTTTAATTATTGTATTGTTAACGTTGTTACTTATGACTTGTGTTCTGAAACTGTTAAACTGTAAAGCGCTGCGGAATATGGTGGCGCTATATAAAGAAAGATTATTATTATTAATATACATTGTGTGATAGGAGATTAGATTGTGAGTTCTGGGGTCAGGGATGATGGGAGTAGTGATACATTGTGTGATAGGAGATTAGATTGTGAGCTCCGGGGTCAGGGATGATGGGAGTAGTGATACACTGTGTGATATGAGTGTAGATTGTGAGCTCTGGGGTCAGGGATGATGGGAGTAGTGATGCATTGTGTGATAGGAGATTAGATTGTGAGCTCCGGGGTCAGGGATGATGGGAGTAGTGATACACTGTGTGATAGATTAGATTGTGAGCTCCGGGGTCAGGGATGATGGGAGTAGTGATACACTGTGTGATAGGAGATTAGATTGTGAGCTCTGGGGTCAGGGATGATGGGAGTAGTGATACACTGTGTGATAGATTAGATTGTGAGCTCCGGGGTCAGGGATGATGGGAGTAGTGATGCACTGTGTGATAGGAGATTAGATTGTGAGCTCTGGGGTCAGGGATGATGGGAGTAGTGATACACTGTATGATAGGAGATTAGATTGTGAGCTCTGGGGTCAGGGATGATGGGAGTAGTGATACACTGTGTGATAGGAGATTAGATTGTGAGCTCCGGGGTCAGGGATGATGGGAGTAGTGATACACTGTGTGATAGATTAGATTGTGAGCTCCGGGGTCAGGGATGATGGGAGTAGTGATACACTGTGTGATAGGAGATTAGATTGTGAGCTCCGGGGTCAGGGATGATGGGAGTAGTGATACACTGTGTGATAGATTAGATTGTGAGCTCCGGGGTCAGGGATGATGGGAGTAGTGATACACTGTGTGATAGATTAGATTGTGAGCTCCGGGGTCAGGGATGATGGGAGTAGTGATACACTGTGTGATAGATTAGATTGTGAGCTCCGGGGTCAGGGATGATGGGAGTAGTGATACACTGTGTGATAGGAGATTAGATTGTGAGCTCCGGGGTCAGGGATGATGGGAGTAGTGATACACTGTGTGATAGGAGATTAGATTGTGAGCTCTGGGGTCAGGGATGATGGGAGTAGTGATACACTGTGTGATAGGAGATTAGATTGTGAGCTCTGGGGTCAGGGATGATGGGAGTAGTGATACACTGTGTGATAGGAGATTAGATTGTGAGCTCTGGGGTCAGGGATGATGGGAGTAGTGATACATTGTGTGATAGGAGATTAGATTGTGAGTTCCAGGGTCAGGGATTGTGATGACATCTACTACATTTAGCAGCTTGTGTATAGCGCGCTTCCCTTCCCCCTCCCAGCATAAATAAGGCTCAGTGTAATCTGAGCTCCCAGCACTGGAGTTTCCCGCCTCACCGTAGGGGGTCTCCATTGTCTTCACATGTGCTCTCCTTCTATAGCAGCCATTATGAGGATTCATTCCTTTTGGTGATAACACGGTGGGAATTTGTGTCAGAAACATGAAAGTCACTGTGTTGAACCATACGCCGACGGGCATCGTTCCCGTGGTACTGGTGAACCCGTAACTCCAACAGAACCCGAGAAATGGAATTCTCGGATGCCCTATGAACTAGTTCATCCAAGTTTGGGCTCATTTGAACTGTCATTTTAAAGTAAGATCATTGATAGGTCTGCCGTTATTCTGCTAGGTTCACAGGACGAGGGATGGACCTTATGATATTTCAGAGCTCAAATCATACACTTCTGTCCCTGGGAGGTGGCCAGAAAAACCAGCCCCTTTTGTGAGGTCAGCAGCCCACATGTATTAGTCGGGCAGTGACCCCCCCCTTAGTCATTCCTTGCTGTGACGTCTTGACTAAGAGATCTGCAAATGAACTATGACGTGTGGCTCCTTCCCCAGCCTGGCTTGCCTGTAAATGATCTAACAACCATGTGAGTGATTTTCATCTTTAATCCTATTTTATTTCTGACTGCCTTGTACATAACTATATTGCCTCAGCTTGTTACATCTTTTTTATATTATATAAGCACTGCCTGTTTTTTTTTAAGGAATAAACCTATAAAATTATTAGTTTGATTCTCCTGCTCTATAAACGAATTTGCACGTGCCTGAAGTACTACGCTACTGTTTTGGGGTTGCTACGGACCCTCTTGATAAATTGTTCCAAGTAAACCGTAGCTGGTGGCAGCTTAAAAGAAGGGGTGTAAAGTGTTGACCTATGGGGTGGCGTTGGCAGTGACGGAGCGGGTTTTATAAGGGTACTGCCTGGCCGCGGCCCGGAGTAATTATAATTCCCTCACTGCAGCGTGCCCAATAGCCAGCACACATCCAAGTGACCCGTCTGGCGACTAATTATCCTAGGTGCAGTTCCCTGACTGACCTGAGGGTAAGGGGGGCGCCAGAGAGCTGCAAGTTCCTAAAGGGAAGTGGGATAATTATAAATCCCTGCAGTTTGCTGGGTCGGACGGCAGCAGCCGTCGTGTGGGTGCGCGTTTTCGTCACATTTGCGGCACGGAGGGATCACAAGCCGTGATACCCCGGGCTACCGTGTGGCGGACCGTGTGCTCGTTTCATCACATGTGGTGGCAGCGGTGGGATTATAGAGCATTAGTGATCTGGTCTGAGCAATCATTCCTCTCACTAAAAAACTTGCACGGTTCTTCAGGGACCCTGCAACTAAAGTTTTGGAGAACAGACTCAGTGTTTATTAGTCCTGAGACAATTGTGTGTACTTGCGGTTACCCCTCCCTTCTCTTAGGATAGAAAAACAATCTTTTATTTGGCAAACATGGCTACCATAGGAGCAAGTTGGTACGCCCAGCAGAACAAGGAAACTCTTGTGGGAATCTGCAAGTACCACGGCCTTGTCCACACGAACCGAACCAAAGGCCAACTGGTCCAGGCCCTGAAGGAGCTGGACGAGCATCGAAGCGTGGCGGGCGCAGGAGCCGGCCCAAGCCAAGGTGGTGCCGCAGGAGCAGAGGCCCAACCCCTGACTGCTTACACCCAGGGCGGGTTGGACCCTTACTTGCAGGCGGCCCTGGAGGGACTCACCGCTGACAACCGGGAAGAACGCCTGAGGCTGATCCAGCAAGCTCAAGAGAGAGCCGACCAGCGAGAGGCCAAACAGCGAGAGGCTGAGAGAGCTGAGCGCCAAGCCCAGCGAGAGGCCGAGCGGGAGGCTGAGAGGGCCGAGCGGGAGGCTGAGAGAGCCCGAGCTGAGCGGGAAGCCCAAGCGCAGAGAGACCATGAACTGGAGCTGCTCAGACAAGGGGCAATGCCCTCCACAGCCCGGAGCGGTACACCCAGCAGCTCTCAGAGCCCGAAGCCCCGGCCGGAGCACTTTCCCGTGCTGGAAAAGGACGGAGACTTGGACACTTTTCTGCGGGCCTTTGAGAAGGTCTGCAGACAGTACCGGCTGCCTGCCGACCAATGGGCCAGGTACTTGACCCCCGGGCTAAAGGGAAAAGCTTTGGAGGCGTTCGCTTCCCTCACGTCAGATCAAGATGATGACTATGAGGCCATCAAGCAGGCCCTGATCGCCAAGTACCAGCTAACCCCTGAGGTATACCGAAAGAAGTTCCGGAACCTCCAACGTGGCCCACACGACAGTTATAGCGATGTAGTGCAAGGACTCAGGAACCACTTTGACCAGTGGATCCATGGACTGTCAGTTGACACCTTTGTGGAGCTGAAAGACCTGATGATCAAAGACCAGTTCCTGCATCTGTGCCCAGCTGAGGTCCGACAGTTCATCCTCGACCGAGAACCGGAAGACGCGGTCACAACAGCACGGATCGCCGACAGCTATGAGGCCAACCGGAAACCTGAGGCGCGGAAGCCCGTCACCGCCCGCTGGGGAATGGGTAAGCCTGCAACCAACCCCAGTGCCCCTGCCAGTCGTCCCTCTGGAGGCACTATCCCCTTTGCAAGCGCCAGGCCTACATCAGACCCCCGCCAGTGTTTCTCCTGTAAAAGGACTGGACACATCAGCGCCACCTGTCCGGAGAGGCAGAAGAACCCCCCAGCCAAGGCCTCCGGGCCCAACACCTCTGTTCTTTTGGTGTGTGGTGTGGTGGGGAGGGTTGATGACAACGTGCAGCCCGTCCGCGTGGGGCCCGTCTTGCTACAGGCCTCAAGGACACCGGGGCTGAACGAACCCTCATCCGACCCGAACTGGCGGCCCCCGAAGAGTTGATTCCGGGGAAAACCTTAACTGTCACCGGGATTGGGGGCGTCCACTACCCCTTGCCGATAGCCCGAGTTTTCATTGACTGGGGTGCCGGGAGCGGGGTGAAGGAAGTGGGGGTGTCCGAATACCTGCCCACTGATGTTTTATTGGGGACTGATCTGGGGAGGATGGTGGCGTACTATGTCCCTGACACCCCTTCCCAATCTGATGATAAGGTTAACGTTAACCATGATGTTGATGTTGATGATGATGGGAAACTGATTGTGTTACCTGCTAATGCTTTGCTAAGTGATGATGCAACTGATAACCTTTCTTTCCCTAGGACTGATGTTGATAGTGATGTATCTGTGCCATCTGAATCTGTTAACCCTTTCTCTGAAGTTGTAGATGTGTCCACAGGTACAGGAGCGTTCAGCCCGTCGCTCTGCGGAGTGAGACGGCTGAGGAACCCCTAGCAGGAGCAAGCGACAGTGCTCAAGGAAATGGGGAGGTGCATGGGAACCGTGAGGAAGGTGACGCCATGACACTGACCAGTGCCACCGAGGAAGGTAACTGGCCCATAAGTAGCACTGCTCCTGAAGTGTTGGGGGTGGATGGGGAGGTAGAGCCCATAGCAGCGCAGGCTGATGGGTCTATAGAAATCCCCGGGGAGACTGCATATGTAGCTGCTGTCATCCGCAGTCAGAGTTCCTGGATCGCAGGTAGCGCCCTGCCATCTAGACCCTCCTCCGCTACAGGAGAGACTGAACCAGAGGTGGACCCAGAGCCGGTCCCAGAGGGTCCCAGTGAGGAAGGAACCCTGACGTCACTTCTGGCTGCCTCCAGCCAGGAGTTCCAGGCCGCTCTGCACTCAGATGCGAGCCTGGAGAACTTGAGGCACCTCGCCGAGACGCCCCTCTACGATAGGGAGGTCTGAAAGAGTTGTACCGGGAGACAGTACCGGAGACTCCCAAAAGGAGTGGGTTGAGGGAAAAACAGCTGGTCGTCCCGCACCAGTTCCGAGGTGAGTTGTTGAGGATTGCCCATGAGATTCCACTCTCTGGACACTTGGGGATCAGCAAAACTAAGGCACGGCTGTCTCAACACTTCTGTTGGCCCAAGACAGATGTGACTAACTACTGCCACTCCTGTATCACCTGTCAAAGAGTGGGGAAGGCGGGGCCTGCTCTTAAGGCTCCCCTGATCCCGTTGCCAGTGATAGAGGAGCCTTTCCAGAGGATCGCGGTGGACATTGTGGGCCCGCTGGCCGTCCCCACCCGCTCTGGAAAGCAATACATCCTTACTGTGGTAGACTACGCTCCCCGGTACCCGGAGGCAGTAGCTCTGTCCTCAACTAAGGCAGATAAGGTGGCGGATGCACTGGTGACCATCTTTTCACGGGTAGGATTTCCCAGGGAGATGCTTACCGATCGAGGGACCCAATTTATGTCTCGCCTAATGAAGGCTCTCTGCAGCAAAATGCAGGTGACGCGTATGGTATCGAGTGCGTATCACCCACAGACCAATGGTTTGTGTGAACGCTTTAACGGTACCCTCAAACAGATGCTCCGCATGCTGGTTGAGACACAGGGACGCAATTGGGAGCGGTACCTTCCACACCTGCTGTTTGCCTACAGAGAAGTCCCGCAGGCCTCGACGGGGTTCTCCCCCTTTGAGCTCCTGTATGGCAGGCGAGTCCGGGGACCCCTTGGGTTGATAAGAGAATCCTGGGAAGATGAGCCAAACCCCACAGAAGTGTCCATCGTGGATTATGTCATGCGCTTCCGCGACAAGATGCAGACCTTGACGCAGTTGGTGCATGACAACATGACGCAGGCTCAGGCTGACCAGAAGCACTGGTACGACCAGAACGCCCGGGAGCGGACCTACCAGGTGGGTCAAAAGGTGTGGGTGCTGGTCCCCGTACCAAAGGATAAGCTTCAGGCAGCCTGGAAGGCCCGTACGTCGTGCACCAACGGCTCAACCCAGTCACCTACGTGGTCACGCTTGACCACACTCGGGGTAGGCGCAAGGCCTTTCACGTCAACATGATGAAGCCCATCACGAACGTGAAGCCTGCGTCCTACCGGTCTGCAACCTGCACGAGGACGGGGAGGAGGATCCCCTCCTGGACCTGCTGGCCCAAGCCAAGGCCAATGGGTCCATTGAGGACATGGAGGTAAATGCCTCGCTAACCGCCTCCCAGCGGTTGCAGTTGCTGACCACTCTGGAACCCTTCCGGGCTGAGTTCACTAACCGACCCGGAAGGACCAAGTTGGCAGTCCACGAGGTGGACACCGGGAATCACGCCCCGTTACGGCGGACACCTTATCGGATCTCTGAGGAAGTGCAGCAGATTATGCGCCAGGAGATCCAGGAGATGTTGCAGCTGGGGGTGATCCGGCCGTCCAAAAGCGCGTGGGCCTCACCTGTAGTTCTCGTGCCAAAAAAGGATCGGACCACCCGGTTCTGCGTGGACTACAAGGGGCTCAACGCCATCACTACCTCTGATGCGCACCCAATGCCACGCATCGAGGATCTGCTGGAGCGGTTGGCGAATGCCAAGTACATATCCATCATGGATTTAAGCCGGGGATACTGGCAGATTCCCCTGAGCCCTGCGGCGCAGGAGAAATCCGCCTTTATCACCCCTTTTGGACTGTACGAGTCTACGGTCATGCCTTTCGGCATGAAGAATGCCCCTGCCACTTTCCAGCGGATGGTCAACCACCTGCTTCAGGGACTGGAGGAGTACGCTGTGGCGTACCTGGACGACATTGCCGTCTTCAGTTCCACCTGGGAGGAACACCTTCAGCATCTCCAGGAGGTGCTCAAGCGTATTCACCAGGCAGGTCTGACCATCAAGCCGGGAAAATGCCAGATGGGCATGAGGGAGGTCCACTACCTGGGGCACCGGGTAGGCGGGGGTTCCATGAGTCCAGAGCCCGAGAAAGTGGACGCGATCGTGTCTTGGCCCACCCCCAGGACCAAAAAGCAGGTGAAGTCCTTCCTGGGCACTGCAGAGTACTATAGGCGTTTCGTACCGAACTGTAGCGCCATTGCAAAACCCTTGACGGACCTCACCAAGGGCGGTCTACCCCAAACAGTCAGCTGGACAGATGGCTGTGAGGCGGCATTCCGAGCTTTGAAAACAGCCCTGTGCAGCTCTCCAGTGTTGAAAGCCGTCGACAGCAGTCGGCCATTCCTGGTACCGACTGACGCCAGCGAATTTGGCCTCGGTGCTGTACTCAGCCAGGTTGATTCGGGGAACCAGGAGCACCCCGTGTTGTACCTGAGCCGGAAACTTCTGCCAAGGGAAGTGGCATACTCCACCATCGAGAAGGAGTGCCTGGCCATGGTCTGGGCACTGCAACGTTTGCAGCCCTACCTGTACGGGCGCACCTTCAAGGTGGTCACCGACCACAACCCTCTGAGCTGGCTGCACACAGTGTCCGGAACCAATGGTAGGTTGCTACGCTGGAGCCTTGCCCTGCAGCAGTATGATTTTGCCGTACAACACAAGAAAGGCAGTGATCATGGGAATGCTGATGGGTTGTCACGACGTGGCGAACCTGCTGAGGTGCGCATGGCGGATTACCGAGAGGTCATGCCTCCGTAGCGCCCTCTTAGGGGGGGAGGTGTGATGACATCTACTACATTTAGCAGCTTGTGTATAGCGCGCTTCCCTTCCCCCCTCCCAGCATATGTAAGGCTCAGTGTAATCTGAGCTCCCAGCACTGGAGTTTCCCGCCTCACCGTAGGGGGTCTCCATTGTCTTCACATGTGCTCTCCTTCTATAGCAGCCATTATGAGGATTCATTCCTTTTGGTGATAACACGGTGGGAATTTGTGTCAGAAACATGAAAGTCACTGTTTTGAACCATGCGCCGACGGGCATCGTTCCCGTGGTACTGGTGAACCCGTAACTCCAACAGAACCCGAGAAATGGAATTCTCGGATGCCCTATGAACTAGTTAATCCAAGTTTGGGCTAATTTGAACTGTCATTTTAAAGTAAGATCATTGATAGGTCTGCCGTTATTCTGCTAGGTTCACAGGACGAGGGATGGACTGTTGTGAATAGGCTGGAAATGAGTTCTGAGCAGAAGCTCCCTCTCGTGGTTACAAACGGTACTGGACTGTCCAATGAAGATTGTGAGGATTGGGAATCAGGTGTTACTGACTGGTCTTATATAAGGGAGTCGCCTTCCCAACAGGGTTGCCGGTGATCTATTGTTCTGGTCTCAATCCTTGATTCCTGTTTCCTTGGTAGCCTGCTGTGTCGTGTCTGAATCTCCTGCTAACAGATAAGACATTTTCTTCTTTTTGTTTTTGTGCTTGATTTTTGCATTTTGTCCTGCACTTCTGTGGGAGCCTTCAGGGTCCCCTCTGGGGGCTTTTGCCCTCTCAGTTGAGTTCAGCCACTAATTTTTGTACATTTGCTTTTTCCAGTTTTTTCAGTGGCTGCTGTTTTGTTTTTGGTTACACCAGAGAACTAATTTAGGTGGTAGAGGTCGTGTGATCTCAGGTGTTTTTGAAATTAGTAGATGTGATGATACTGGAGCTCCATGTCTTGTGCTGTTGCTAGAACTACAGTCCTCATCCTGTTTTGTACTGACAGCCCATGGAGCCAAGTTTCCCCCCTCCCTCTCTCATGCTTCCCATCAACCCCCTCCCCAGCCTGCACTTAGGCAGTGTAATGTGAGCTGCCAGTGCTAGAGTTTTCCCGCCTCACCGCAGGGAGTCTCCATTGTCTGCACATGTGCTTTCTTCCCATTGCAGCCATTTTGGAGAATTCATTCTTTTTTGGTTAATAACACGGTGGGAGCATTCGCTAGAAACACGAAAGTTACTGTTTTGAAACCTGTGTCCATAGGCATCGTTCCCGTGGTACTGGTGAACCCGTAACTCCAACAGAACCCGAGAAATGGAATTCTCGGATCCCCCACAAACTAGCTCATCCAAGTTTGGGCTCTTTGGAACCGTCATTTTAAAGTAAGATCATTGATAGGTCTGCCATTATTCTGCTAGAGTTCCCCGCTGAGTTATGGTCCTTATGACTTTCAGAGCTCAAAACTATAACTTGTAGCCCAGGGGAGGTGGCCAGAAAACCAGCCCCTTTTGTGAGGTCAGAAGCCGACATGTATAAGGCTTGCAGGGAAGCTCCTCATTCATTCCTTGCTGTGATGTCTTGACTCAGAGATCTGCAAATGAACTATGACGTGTGGCTCCTTCCCCAGCCAGTCTTGCCTGTAACTAGCATGTGAGTGATTTTCATCTTTAATCCTATTTTATTTTATAACTGCATTTGTACATAACGATATTGTCTCAGTTTGTTCCATCTTTTTATATTGTATAAGCACTGCCTGTTTTTTAAGGAATAAACCTATAAAATTATTAGTTTGATTCTCCTGCTCTATAAACGAATTTTCACGTGCCAGACGTACTACGTTACTGTTTGGGGTTGCTACGGACCCTCTTGATAAATTGTTCCAAGTAAATCGTAGCTGGTGGCAGCTTAAAAGAAGGGGTGTAAAGTGTTGACCTATGGGGTGGCGTTGGCAGTGACGGGGCGGGTTTTATAAGTGTATTGCCCGGCCGCGGCCCGGAGTAATTATAATTCCCTCACTGCAGCGTGCCCAATAGCCAGCACACATCCAAGTGACCCGTCTGGCGACTGATTATCCTAGGTGCAGTTCCCTGACTGACCTGAGGGTAAGGGGGCGCCAGAGAGCTGCGAGTTCCTAAGTGGAAGTGGGATAATTATAAATCCCTGCAGTTTACTGGGTCGGACAGCAGCAGCCGTCGTGTGTGTGCGTGTTTTCGTCACATTTGCGGCACGGAGGGATCACAAGCCGTGATACCCCGGGCTACCGTGTGGCGGACCGTGTGCACCGTTTCGTCACATGTGGTGGCAGCGGTGGGATTATGGAGTATTGGTGATCTGGTTTGAGCAATCGTTCCATTCACTAAAAAACTTGCCCGGTTCTTCAGGAACCCTGCATCTAAAGTTTTGGAGAACAGACTCAGTGTTTATTAGTCCTGAGACAATTGTGTGTACTTGCGGTTACCCCTCCCTTCTCTTTGTTTTTCTATCCTATCTTTTATTTGGCAAACATGGCTACAATAGGAGCAAGTTGGTACGGACAGCAGAGCAAGGACACTCTTGTGGGAATCTGCAAGTACCACGGCCATGTCCACACGAACCGAACCAAAAGCCAACTGGTCCAGGCCCTGAAGGAGCTGGGCGAGCATCGGAGTGTGTCGGGCACAGGAGCCGGCCCAAGCCAAGGTGGTGCTGCAGCAGAGGCCCAAACCCTGCATGCTTACACCCAGGGCGGGTTGGACCCTTACCTGCAGGCGGCCCTGGAGGGACTCCCCGCTGACAACCGGGAAGAACGCCTGAGGCTGATCCAGCAAGCTCAAGAGAGAGCCGAGCAGCGAGAGGCCAAACAGCGAGAGGCTGAGAGAGCCGAGCGGGAAGCTCAGAGAGCCCATGAACTGGAGCTGCTCAGACAAGGGGCAATGCCCTCCACAGCCCAGAGCGGTACACCCAGCAGCTCTCAGAGTCCGAAGCCCCGGCCGGAGCACTTTCCCGTGCTGGAAAAGGACGGAGACTTGGACACTTTTCTGCGGGCCTTTGAGAAAGTCTGCAGACAGTACCGGCTGCCTGCCGACCAATGGGCCAGGTACTTGACCCCCGGGCTCAAGGGCAAAGCTTTGGAGGCGTTCGCTTCCCTCACGTCCGATCAAGACAGTGACTATGAGGCCATCAAGCAGGCCCTGATTGCCAAGTACCAGCTAACCCCTGAGGTATACCGAAAGAAGTTCTGGAGCCTCCAACGTGGCCCACACGACAGTTATAGCGATGTGGTGCAAGGACTCAGGAACCACTTTGACCAGTGGATCCATGGACTGTCAGTTGACACCTTTGAGGAGCTGAAAGACCTGATGATCAAAGACCAGTTCCTGCATCTGTGCCCAGCTGAGGTCCGACAGTTCATCCTGGACCGAGAACCGGAGGACGCGGTCACAACAGCACGGATCGCCGACAGCTATGAGGCCAACCAGAAACCCGAGGTGCGGAAGCCCGTCACCACCCGCTGGGGAGGGGGTAAGCCTGCAACCAACCCCAGTGCCCCTGCCAGTCGTCCCTCTGGAGGCACTATCCCCTCTGCCAGCGCCAGGCCTACATCAGACCCCCGCCAGTGTTTCTCCTGTAAACGGACAGGACACATCAGCGCCACCTGTCCAGAGAGGCAGAAGAACCCCCCAGCCAAGGCCTAATGCAGGCATTGCTGACAGAGGTGCATATTCACCCAGAAATTCAGATATCAGCCTAATAGAGGTATGTTCACATTAGGTTAGGGACTCACCAGTATTGAGACCACCTTGACGATGGTTGGTGGGCTTTAAAATGTTTGGCCAAATGTTTATACTAAGCGTCTCAAATTTTTCCTTATATTCCAAAGCCATATTGCTATTCTAAATTTCATGTATTCCATATTGTCATGCTTTAGTATGCTTGAGTGCAGCCTTTTTTTGTATGTTTTACATGGGGGTAGCTTCCCTTGGTTTGCACCTAGTTCACATTAGTCTGGATGTGCCAGTCAGGTTTTTTTGTCTATTGAATGTTAGCTTGCTGACCGAGCACTCCGCCCCCACCAGGTGGTGATTTTAATTACACCAGGTCCCTACTTTACCCATAAATGCAGGCATTGCTGACAGAGGTGCATATTCACCCAGAAATTCAGATATCAGCCTAATAGAGGTATGTTCACATTAGGTTAGGGACTCACCAGTATTGAGACCACCTTGACGATGGTTGGTGGGCTTTAAAATGTTTGGCCAAATGTTTATACTAAGCGTCTCAAATTTTTCCTTATATTCCAAAGCCATATTGCTATTCTAAATTTCATGTATTCCATATTGTCATGCTTTAGTATGCTTGAGTGCAGCCTTTTTTTGTATGTTTTACATGGGGGTAGCTTCCCTTGGTTTGCACCTAGTTCACATTAGTCTGGATGTGCCAGTCAGGTTTTTTTGTCTACATCAGCGCCACCTGTCCGGAAAGGCAGAAGAACCCCCCAGCCAAGGCCTCCGGGCCCAACGCCTCTGTTCTTTGGGTGGGTGGTGTGGTGGGGAGGGTTGATGACAACGTGCAGCCCGTCCGCGTGGGGGCCCGTCTTGCTACAGGCCTCAAGAACACCGGGGCTGAACGAACCCTCATCCGACCCGAACTGGCGGCCCCTGAAGAGTTGATTCCGGGGAAAACCTTAACTGTCACCGGGATTGGGGGCGTCCACTACCCTTGCCGATAGCCCGAGTTTTCATTGACTGGGGTGCCGGGAGCGGGGTGAAGGAAGTGGGGGTGTCCGAAAACCTGCCCACTGATGTTTTACTGGGGACTGATCTGGGGAGGATGGTCGCGTACTATGTCCCTGACACCCCTCCCCAATCTGATAATAAGGTTAACGTTAACCATGATGTTGATGATGATGGGAAACTGATTGTGTTACCTGCCAATGCTTTGCGAAGTGATTATGCAACTGATAACCTTTCTTTCCCTAGGAATGATGCTGATAGTGATGTATCTGTGATATCTGAACCTGTTAACCCTTTCTCTGAAGTGGTAGATGTGTCCACAGGTACAGGAGCGTTCAGCCCCGTCGCTCTGCGGAGTGAGACGGCTGAGGAACCCCTAGCAGGAGCAAGCGACAGTGCTCAAGGAAATGGGGAGGTGCATGGGGACCGTGAGGAAGGTGACGCCATGACACTGACCAGTGCCACCGAGGAAGGTAACTGGCCCATAAGTAGCCCTGCTCCTGAAGTGTTGGGGGTGGATGGGGAGGTAGAGCCCATAGCAGCACCGGCTGATGGGTCTATAGAAATCCCCGGGGAGACGGCATATGTAGCTGCTGTCACCCGCAGTCAGAGTGCCCGGATCGCAGGTAGCGCCCTGCCATCTGGACCCTCCTCCGCTACAGGAGAGACTGAACCAGAGGTGGACCCTGAGCCGGTCCCAGAGGGTCCCAGTGAGGAAGGAACCCTGACGTCACTTCTGGCTGCCTCCAGCCAGGAGTTCCAGGCCGCTCTGCACTCAGATGCGAGCCTGGAGAACTTGAGGCACCTCGCCGAGACGCCCATCTCCGTGACTGATAAGGAGAGGGTGTTCTGGGAACGAGGAAGGTTGTACCGGGAGACAGTACCCGGAGGTTCCCAAAAGGAGTGGTTGAGGGAAAAACAGCTGGTCGTCCCGCACCAGTTCCGAGGTGAGTTGTTGAGGATTGCCCATGAGATTCCACTCGCTGGACACTTGGGGATCAGCAAAACTAAGGCACGGCTGTCTCAACACTTCTATTGGCCCAAGATGGGGACAGATGTGACTAACTACTGCCGCTCCTGTATCACCTGTCAAAGAGTGGGGAAGGCGGGGCCTGCTCTTAAGGCTCCCCTGATCCCGTTGCCAGTGATAGAGGAGCCTTTCCAGAGGATCGCGGTGGACATTGTGGGCCCGCTGGCCGTCCTCAGCAGCTCTGGAAAGCAATACATCCTTACTGTGGTAGACTACACTACCCGGTACCCGGAGGCAGTAGCTCTGTCCTCAACTAGGGCAGATAAGGTGGCAGATGCACTGGTGACCATCTTCTCACGGGTAGGATTTCCCAGGGAGATGCTTACCGATCAAGGGACCCAATTTATGTCTCGCCTAATGAAGGCTCTCTGCAGCAAAATGCAGGTGACGCGTATGGTATCGAGTGCGTATCACCCACAGACCAATGGTTTGTGTGAACGCTTTAACGGTACCCTCAAACAGATGCTCCGCATGCTGGTTGAGACCCAGGGACGCGATTGGGAGCGGTACCTCCCACACCTGCTGTTTGCCTACAGAGAAGTCCCGCAGGCCTCGACGGGGTTCTCCCCCTTTGAGCTCCTGTATGGCAGACGAGTCCGGGGACCCCTTGGGTTGATAAGAGAATCCTGGGAAGATGAGCCAAACCCCACAGAAATGTCCATCGTGGATTATGTCATGCGCTTCCGCGACAAGATGCAGACCTTGACGCAGTTGGTGCATGACAACATGACGCAGGCTCAGGCTGACCAGAAGCACTGGTACGACCAGAACGCCCGGGAGCGGACCTACCAGGTGGGTCAAAAGGTGTGGGTGCTGGTCCCTGTACCAAAGGATAAGCTTCAGGCAGCCTGGGAAGGCCCGTACGTCGTGCACCAACAGCTCAACCCAGTCACCTACGTGGTCACGCTTGACTACACTCGGGGTAGGCGCAAGGCCTTTCACGTCAACATGATGAAGGCCCATCACGAACGTGAAGCCTGCGTCCTACCGGTCTGCAACCTGCCCGAGGACGGGGAGGAGGATCCCCTCCTGGACATGCTGACTCAAGCCATGGCCAATGGGTTATCACGACGTGGCAAACCCGCTGAGGTGCGCATGTCGGATTACCGACAGGTCATGCCTCCGTAGCGCCCTCTAAAGGGGGGAGGTGTGATGATACTGGAGCTCCATGTCTTGTGCTGTTGCTAGAACTACAGTCCTCATCCTGTTTTGTACTGACAGCCCACGGAGCCAAGTTTCCCCCCTCCCTCTCTCATGCTTCCCATCAACCCCCCTCCCAGCCTGCACTCAGGCAGTGTAATGTGAGCTGCCAGTGCTAGAGTTTTCCCGCCTCACCTCACCGCAGGGAGTCTCCATTGTCTGCACATGTGCTTTCTTCCCATAGCAGCCATTTTGGAGAATTCATTCTTTTTTGGTTAATAACACGGTGGGAGCATTCGCTAGAAACACGAAAGTTACTGTTTTGAAACCTGTGTCCATAGGCATCGTTCCCGTGTACTGGTGAACCCGTAACTCCAACAGAACCCGAGAAATGGAATTCTCGGATCCCCCACAAACTAGCTCATCCAAGTTTGGGCTCATTGGAACCGTCATTTTAAAGTAAGATCATTGATAGGTCTGCCATTATTCTGCTAGAGTTCCCCGCTGAGTTATGGTCCTTATGACTTTCAGAGCTCAAAACTATAACTTGTAGCCCAGGGGAGGTGGCCAGAAAACCAGCCCCTTTTGTGAGGTCAGAAGCCGACATGTATAAGGCTTGCAGGGAAGCTCCTCATTCATTCCTTGCTGTGACGTCTTGACTCAGAGATCTGCAAATGAACTATGACGTGTGGCTCCTTCCCCAGCCAGTCTTGCCTGTAACTAGCATGTGAGTGATTTTCATCTTTAATCCTATTTTATTTTATAACTGCATTTGTACATAACGATATTGTCTCAGTTTGTTCCATCTTTTTATATTGTATAAGCACTGCCTGTTTTTTAAGGAATAAACCTATAAAATTATTAGTTTGATTCTCCTGCTCTATAAACGAATTTTCACGTGCCTGACGTACTACGTTACTGTTTGGGTTGCTACGGACCCTCTTGATAAATTGTTCCAAGTAAATCGTAGCTGGTGGCAGCTTAAAAGAAGGGGTGTAAAGTGTTGACCTATGGGGTGGCGTTGGCAGTGACGGGGCGGGTTTTATAAGTGTATTGCCCGGCCGCGGCCCGGAGTAATTATAATTCCCTCACTGCAGCGTGCCCAATAGCCAGCACACATCCAAGTGACCCGTCTGGCGACTGATTATCCTAGGTGCAGTTCCCTGACTGACCTGAGGGTAAGGGGGCGCCAGAGAGCTGCAAGTTCCTAAGTGGAAGTGGGATAATTATAAATCCCTGCAGTTTACTGGGTTGGACGGCAGCAGCCGTCGTGTGTGTGCGTGTTTTCGTCACATTAGCGGCACGGAGGGATCACAAGCCGTGATACCCCGGGCTACCGTGTGGCGGACCGTGTGCACCGTTTCGTCACATGTGGTGGCAGCGGTGGGATTATGGAGCATTGGTGATCTGGTTTGAGCAATTGTTCCATTCACTAAAAAACTTGCCCGGTTCTTCAGGAACCCTGCATCTAAAGTTTTGGAGAACAGACTCAGTGTTTATTAAGGTACTGCCACACTACACAATCCCGCTAGCGATCACGATAACGACGCATACTAATGAGATCGCTAGCGGGATTGTTTCTATATCGCTAGTAGCTACCTAATTTAGCGATATCGTTAAGGACACTATCGCGGTTAGCGATCTCCTTAACGACTTTAGCGGTACAAAAGTACCGCTAAATCGCTAAAAAAGGTGCCACACTCAGCGATTAGATACTTACCAGCGGGACGCCAGCAATGAAAATAGGGTCCGGAACGATCAGGACGACGGACGAGATCACAGCAGGGGCCACGTCGCTGGTAGATGCCGCACACAACAACATCGCTAACGGGATCGCTAAATAGTGACGTTTTTTAGCGATCCCGTTAGTGATGTTGTTTAGTGTGGCATACCCTTTAGTCCTGAGACAATTGTGTGTACTTGCGGTTCCCCTCCCTTCTCTTTGTTTTTCTATCCTATCTTTTATTTGGCAAACATGGCTACAATAGGAGCAAGTTGGTACGGACAGCAGAGCAAGGACACTCTTGTGGGAATCTGCAAGTACCACGGCCTTGTCCACACGAACCGAACCAAAAGCCAACTGGTCCAGGCCCTGAAGGAGCTGGGCGAGCATCAGAGTGTGTCGGGCACAGGAGCCGGCCCAAGCCAAGGTGGTGCTGCAGCAGAGGCCCAAACCCTGCATGCTTACACCCAGGGCGGGTTGGACCCTTACCTGCAGGCGGCCCTGGAGGGACTCCCCGCTGACAACCGGGAAGAACGCCTGAGGCTGATCCAGCAAGCTCAAGAGAGAGCCGAGCAGCGAGAGGCCAAACAGCGAGAGGCTGAGAGAGCCGAGCGGGAAGCTCAGAGAGCCCATGAACTGGAGCTGCTCAGACAAGGGGCAATGCCCTCCACAGCCCAGAGCGGTACACCCAGCAGCTCTCAGAGTCCGAAGCCCCGGCCAGAGCACTTTCCCGTGCTGGAAAAGGACGGAGACTTGGACACTTTTCTGCGGGCCTTTGAGAAAGTCTGCAGACAGTACCGGCTGCCTGCCGACCAATGGGCCAGGTACTTGACCCCCGGGCTCAAGGGCAAAGCTTTGGAGGCGTTCGCTTCCCTCACGTCCGATCAAGACAGTGACTATGAGGCCATCAAGCAGGCCCTGATTGCCAAGTACCAGCTAACCCCTGAGGTATACCGAAAGAAGTTCCGGAGCCTCCAACGTGGCCCACACGACAGTTATAACGATGTGGTGCAAGGACTCAGGAACCACTTTGACCAGTGGATCCATGGACTGTCAGTTGACACCTTTGAGGAGCTGAAAGACCTGATGATCAAAGACCAGTTCCTGCATCTGTGCCCAGCTGAGGTCCGACAGTTCATCCTGGACCGAGAACCGGAGGACGCGATCACAACAGCACGGATCGCCGACAGCTATGAGGCCAACCAGAAACCCGAGGTGCGGAAGCCCGTCACCACCCGCTGGGGAGGGGGTAAGCCTGCAACCAACCCCAGTGCCCCTGCCAGTCGTCCCTCTGGAGGCACTATCCCCTCTGCCAGCACCAGGCCTACATCAGACCCCCGCCAGTGTTTCTCCTGTAAACGGACAGGACACATCAGCGCCACCTGTCCGGAGCGGCAGAAGAACCCCCCAGCCAAGGCCTCCGGGCCCAACGCCTCTGTTCTTTGGGTGGGTGGTGTGGTGGGGAGAGTTGATGACAACGTGCAGCCCGTCCGCGTGGGGGCCCGTCTTGCTACAGGCCTCAAGGACACCGGGGCTGAACGAACCCTCATCCGACCCGAACTGGCGGCCCCTGAAGAGTTGATTCCGGGGAAAACCTTAACTGTCACCGGGATTGGGGGCGTCCACTACCCCTTGCCGATAGCCCGAGTTTTCATTGACTGGGGTGCCGGGAGCGGGGTGAAGGAAGTGGGGGTGTCCGAAAACCTGCCCACTGATGTTTTATTGGGGACTGATCTGGGGAGGATGGTCGCGTACCATGTCCCTGACACCCCTCCCCAATCTGATAATAAGGTTAACGTTAACCATGATGTTGATGATGATGGGAAACTGATTGTGTTACCTGCCAATGCTTTGCGAAGTGATTATGCAACTGATAACCTTTCTTTCCCTAGGAATGATGCTGATAGTGATGTATCTGTGATATCTGAACCTGTTAACCCTTTCTCTGAAGTGGTAGATGTGTCCACAGGTACAGGAGCGTTCAGCCCCGTCGCTCTGCGGAGTGAGACGGCTGAGGAACCCCTAGCAGGAGCAAGCGACAGTGCTCAAGGAAATGGGGAGGTGCATGGGGACCGTGAGGAAGGTGACGCCATGACACTGACCAGTGCCACCGAGGAAGGTAACTGGCCCATAAGTAGCCCTGCTCCTGAAGTGTTGGGGGTGGATGGGGAGGTAGAGCCCATAGCAGCACCGGCTGATGGGTCTATAGAAATCCCCGGGGAGACGGCATATGTAGCTGCTGTCACCCGCAGTCAGAGTGCCCGGATCGCAGGTAGCGCCCTGCCATCTGGACCCTCCTCCGCTACAGGAGAGACTGAACCAGAGGTGGACCCTGAGCCGGTCCCAGAGGGTCCCAGTGAGGAAGGAACCCTGACGTCACTTCTGGCTGCCTCCATCCAGGAGTTCCAGGCCGCTCTGCACTCAGATGCGAGCCTGGAGAACTTGAGGCACCTCGCCGAGACGCCCATCTCCGTGACTGATAAGGAGAGGGTGTTCTGGGAACGAGGAAGGTTGTACCGGGAGACAGTACCCGGAGATTCCCAAAAGGAGTTGTTGAGGGAAAAACAGCTGGTCGTCCCGCACCAGTTCCGAGGTGAGTTGTTGAGGATTGCCCATGAGATTCCACTCGCTGGACACTTGGGGATCAGCAAAACTAAGGCACGGCTGTCTCAACACTTCTATTGGCCCAAGATGGGGACAGATGTGACTAACTACTGCCGCTCCTGTATCACCTGTCAAAGAGTGGGGAAGGCGGGGCCTGCTCTTAAGGCTCCCCTGATCCCGTTGCCAGTGATAGAGGAGCCTTTCCAGAGGATCGCGGTGGACATTGTGGGCCCGCTGGCCGTCCTCAGCAGCTCTGGAAAGCAATACATCCTTACTGTGGTAGACTACACTACCCGGTACCCGGAGGCAGTAGCTCTGTCCTCAACTAGGGCAGATAAGGTGGCAGATGCACTGGTGACCATCTTCTCACGGGTAGGATTTCCCAGGGAGATGCTTACCGATCAAGGGACCCAATTTATGTCTCGCCTAATGAAGGCTCTCTGCAGCAAAATGCAGGTGACGCGTATGGTATCACCCACAGACCAATGGTTTGTGTGAACGCTTTAACGGTACCCTCAAACAGATGCTCCGCATGCTGGTTGAGACCCAGGGACGCGATTGGGAGCGGTACCTCCCACACCTGCTGTTTGCCTACAGAGAAGTCCCGCAGGCCTCGACGGGGTTCTCCCCCTTTGAGCTCCTGTATGGCAGACGAGTCCGGGGACCCCTTGGGTTGATAAGAGAATCCTGGGAAGATGAGCCAAACCCCACAGAAATGTCCATCATGGATTATGTCATGCGCTTCCGCGACAAGATGCAGACCTTGACGCAGTTGGTGCATGACAACATGACGCAGGCTCAGGCTGACCAGAAGCACTGGTACGACCAGAACGCCCGGGAGCGGACCTACCAGGTGGGTCAAAAGGTGTGGGTGCTGGTCCCTGTACCAAAGGATAAGCTTCAGGCAGCCTGGGAAGGCCCGTACGTCGTGCACCAACAGCTCAACCCAGTCACCTACGTGGTCACGCCTGACTACACTCGGGGTAGGCGCAAGGCCTTTCACGTCAACATGATGAAGGCCCATCACGAACGTGAAGCCTGCGTCCTACCGGTCTGCAACCTGCCCGAGGACGGGGAGGAGGATCCCCTCCTGGACATGCTGACCCAAGCCATGGCCAATGGGTTATCACGACGTGGCAAACCCGCTGAGGTGCGCATGTCGGATTACCGACAGGTCATGCCTCCGTAGCGCCCTCTAAAGGGGGGAGGTGTGATGATACTGGAGCTCCATGTCTTGTGCTGTTGCTAGAACTACAGTTCTCATCCTGTTTTGTACTGACAGCCCACGGAGCCAAGTTTCCCCCCTCCCTCTCTCATGCTTCCCATCAACCCCCCTCCCAGCCTGCACTCAGGCAGTGTAATGTGAGCTGCCATGCTAGAGTTTTCCCGCCTCACCGCAGGGAGTCTCCATTGTCTGCACATGTGCTTTCTTCCCATAGCAGCCATTTTGGAGAATTCATTCTTTTTTGGTTAATAACACGGTGGGAGCATTCGCTAGAAACACGAAAGTTACTGTTTTGAAACCTGTGTCCATAGGCATCGTTCCCGTGGTACTGGTGAACCCGTAACTCCAACAGAACCCGAGAAATGGAATTCTCGGATCCCCCACAAACTAGCTCATCCAAGTTTGGGCTCATTGGAACCGTCATTTTAAAGTAAGATCATTGATAGGTCTGCCATTATTCTGCTAGAGTTCCCCCTGAGTTATGGTCCTTATGACTTTCAGAGCTCAAAACTATAACTTGTAGCCCAGGGGAGGTGGCCAGAAAACCAGCCCCTTTTGTGAGGTCAGAAGCCGACATGTATAAGGCTTGCAGGGAAGCTCCTCATTCATTCCTTGCTGTGACGTCTTGACTCAGAGATCTGCAAATGAACTATGACGTGTGGCTCCTTCCCCAGCCAGTCTTGCCTGTAACTAGCATGTGAGTGATTTTCATCTTTAATCCTATTTTATTTTATAACTGCATTTGTACATAACGATATTGTCTCAGTTTGTTCCATCTTTTTATATTGTATAAGCACTGCCTGTTTTTTAAGGAATAAACCTATAAAATTATTAGTTTGATTCTCCTGCTCTATAAACGAATTTTCACGTGCCTGACGTACTACGTTACTGTTTGGGGTTGCTACGGACCCTCTTGATAAATTGTTCCAAGTAAATCGTAGCTGGTGGCAGCTTAAAAGAAGGGGTGTAAAGTGTTGACCTATGGGGTGGCGTTGGCAGTGATGGGGCGGGTTTTATAAGTGTATTGCCCGGCCGCGGCCCGGAGTAATTATAATTCCCTCACTGCAGCGTGCCCAATAGCCAGCACACATCCAAGTGACCCGTCTGGCGACTGATTATCCTAGGTGCAGTTCCCTGACTGACCTGAGGGTAAGGGGCGCCAGAGAGCTGCAAGTTCCTAAGTGGAAGTGGGATAATTATAAATCCCTGCAGTTTACTGGGTCGGACGGCAGCAGCCGTCGTGTGTGTGCGCGTTTTCGTCACATTTGCGGCACGGAGGGATCACAAGCCGTGATACCCCGGCTACCGTGTGGCGGACCGTGTGCACCGTTTCGTCACAGTAGAGTTGGTGCTTTTCAGGTTTTTTTGGGATTGCAGTAAGTGCCCTTCCTATCCTTTTCTATTTAGTAAGTTTGGGCCCCAACGTTTGCTCATACTATTTTCTGTCTGTGTCAGTATTTCTTCTTGTCTAACCGCCATTACATGTTTGGGGGCTTTCTATGTTCTTTGGGGATCTGCTCCGGGGCAGATAGCTTTCCTCTTTCTATCTTTAGGTGTAGTTAGTTTCTCAGGCTGTGACGAGGCGTCTAGGACCAACGTAGGAACGCTCCACGGCTGCCTCTAGTTGTGGTGGTTAGTCAGGGTACTGCAATCTCATAGTTTCCAACTGGTGTATTTCCTTTTTTGCCTGCTCCCCTCAGCTACCAAATCATAACAATGGACCTTATGATATTTCAGAGCTCAAATCATACACTTCTGTCCCTGGGAGATGGCCAGAAAAACCAGCCCCTTTTGTGAGGTCAGCAGCCCACATGTATAAGTCTGGCAGTGACCCCCCCCCCCCTTACTCATTCCTTGCTGTGACGTCTTGACTAAGAGATCTGCAAATGAACTATGACGTGTGGCTCCTTCCCCAGCCTGGCTTGCCTGTATATGATCTAACTGCCATGTGAGTCTTTTCATTTTTCATCCCGTTTATTTTGTAACTATATTGTACATAACTATATTGTCTCAGCTTGTTACATCTTTTTTATATTGTATAAGCACGGCCTGTTTTTTAAGGAATAAACCTATAAATTTATTAGTTTGTTTCTCCTGCTCTATAAACGAATTTGCACGTGCCTGAAGTACTACGCTATTGTTTTGGGGTTGCTACGGACCCTCTTGATAAATTGTTCCAAGTAAATCGTAGCTGGTGGCAGCTTAAAAGAAGGGGTGTAAAGTGTTGACCTATGGGGTGGCGTTGGCAGTGACGGAGCGGGTTTTATAAGGGTATTGCCTGGCCGCGGCCCGGAGTAATTATAATTCCCTCACTGCAGCGTGCCCAATAGCCAGCACACATCCAAGTGACCCGTCTGGCGACTAATTATCCTAGGTGCAGTTCCCTGACTGACCTGAGGGTAAGGGGGCGCCAGAGAGCTGCAAGTTCCTAAAGGGAAGTGGGATAATTATAAATCCCTGCAGTTTGCTGGGTCGGATGGCAGCGGCCGTCGTGTGGGTGCGCGTTTTCGTCACATTTGCGGCACGGAGGGATCACAAGCCGTGATACCCCGGGCTACCGTGTGGCGGACCGTGTGCTCGTTTCATCACAGGGATGATGGGAGTAGTGATACAATTGTGTGATAGGAGATTAGATTGTGAGCTCCGGGGTCAGGGATGATGGGAGTAGTGATACACTGTGTGATAGGAGATTAGATTGTGAGCTCTGGGGTCAGGGATGATGGGAGTAGTGATACACTATGTGATAGGAGATTAGATTGTGAGCTCCGGGGTCAGGGATGATGGGAGTAGTGATACATTGTGTGATAGGAGATTAGATTGTGAGTTCCAGGGTCTGGGATGATGGGAGTAGTGATACATTGTGTGATAGGAGATTAGATTGTGAGCTCTGGGGTCAGGGATGATGGGAGTAGTGATACATTGTGTGATGGAGGATTAGATTGTGAGCTCTGGGGTCAGGGATGATTGGAGTAGTGATACACTGTGTGATAGGAGATTAGATTGTGAGCTCCGGGGTCAGGGATGATGGGAGTAATGATACACTGTGTGATAGGAGATTAGATTGTTAGCTCCGGGTCAGGGATGATGAGAGTAGTGATACACTGTGTGATAGGAGATTAGATTGTGAGCTCTGGGGTCAGGGATGATGGGAGTAGTGATACACTGTGTGATAGGAGATTAGATTGTGAGCTCTGGGGTCAGGGATGATGGGAGTAGTGATACACTGTGTGATAGATTAGATTGAGAGCTCTGGGGTCAGGGATGATGGGAGTAGTGATACACTGTGTGATAGATTAGATTGAGAGCTCTGGGGTCAGGGATGATGGGAGTAGTGATACACTGTGTGATAGGAGATTAGATTGTGAGCTCTGGGGTCAGGGATGATGGGAGTAGTGATACACTGTGTGATAGGAGATTAGATTGTGAGCTCCGGGGTCAGGGATGATGGGAGTAGTATACACTGTGTGATAGGAGATTAGATTGTGAGCTCCGGGGTCAGGGATGATGGGAGTAGTGATACACTGTGTGATAGGAGATTAGATTGTGAGCTCTGGGGTCAGGGATGATGGGAGTAGTGATACACTGTGTTATAGGAGATTAGATTGTGAGCTCCGGGGTCAGGGATGATGGGAGTAGTGATACACTGTGTGATAGGAGATTAGATTGTGAGCTCCGGGGTCAGGGATGATGGGAGTAGTGATACACTGTGTGATAGGAGATTAGATTGTGAGCTCCGGGTCAGGGATGATGGGAGTAGTGATACATTGTGTGATAGGAGATTAGATTGTGAGCTCTGGGGTCAGGGATGATGGGAGTAGTGATACACTGTGTGATAGGAGATTAGATTGTGAGCTCTGGGGTCAGGGATGATGGGAGTAGTGATACACTGTGTGATAGGAGATTAGATTGTGAGCTCCGGGGTCAGGGATGATGGGAGTAGTGATACACTGTGTGATAGATTAGATTGTGAGCTCCGGGGTCAGGGATGATGGGAGTAGTGATACATTGTGTGATAGGAGATTAGATTGTGAGCTCCGGGGTCAGGATGATGGGAGTAGTGATACACTGTGTGATAGGAGATTAGATTGTGAGCTCTCGGGGTCAGGGATGATGGGAGTAGTGATACACTGTGTGATAGGAGATTAGATTGTGAGCTCTGGGGTCAGGGATGATGGGAGTAGTGATACACTGTGTGATAGATTAGATTGTGAGCTCTGGGGTCAGGGATGATGGGAGTAGTGATACACTGTGTGATAGGAGATTAGATTGTGAGCTCCGGGGTCAGGGATGATGGGAGTAGTGATACACTGTGTGATAGGAGATTAGATTGTGAGCTCCGGGGTCAGGGATGATGGGAGTAGTGATACATTGTGTGATAGGAGATTAGATTGTGAGCTCCGGGGTCAGGGATGATGGGAGTAGTGATACACTGTGTGATAGAGATTAGATTGTGAGCTCTGGGTCAGGGATGATGGGAGTAGTGATACACTGTGTGATAGGAGATTAGATTGTGAGCTCCGGGTCAGGGATGATGGGAGTAGTGATACACTGTGTGATAGGAGATTAGATTGTGAGCTCTGGGGTCAGAGATGATGGGAGTAGTGATACACTGTGTGATAGGAGATTAGATTGTGAGCTCTGGGGTCAGGGATGATGGGAGTAGTGATACACTGTGTGATAGGAGATTAGATTGTGAGCTCTGGGGTCAGGGATGATGGGAGTAGTGATACACTGTGTGATAGATTAGATTGTGAGCTCCGGGGTCAGGGATGATGGGAGTAGTGATACATTGTGTGATAGGAGATTAGATTGTGAGCTCCGGGGTCAGGGATGATGGGAGTAGTGATACACTGTGTGATAGGAGATTAGATTGTGAGCTCTGGGGTCAGGGATGATGGGAGTAGTGATACACTGTGTGATAGGAGATTAGATTGTGAGCTCCGGGGTCAGGGATGATGGGAGTAGTGATACACTGTGTGATAGGAGATTAGATTGTGAGCTCTGGGGTCAGAGATGATGGGAGTAGTGATACACTGTGTGATAGGAGATTAGATTGTGAGCTCTGGGGTCAGGGATGATGGGAGTAGTGATACACTGTGTGATAGGAGATTAGATTGTGAGCTCTGGGGTCAGGGATGATGGGAGTAGTGATACACTGTGTGATAGGAGATTAGATTGTGAGCTCCGGGGTCGGGGATGATGGGAGTAGTGATACACTGTGTGATAGGAGATTAGATTGTGAGCTCTGGGGTCAGGGATGATGGTAGTGATACATTGTGTGATACGAGATTAGATTGTGAGCTCCGGGGTCAGGGATGATGGGAGTAGTGATACACTGTGTGATGAAACGGGCACACGGTCCGCCAGACGGTAGCCCGGGTATCACGGCTTGTGATCCCTCCGTGCCGCAAATGTGACGAAAACGCGCACACACATGACGGCTGCTGCCGTCCGACCCAGTAAACTGCAGGGATTTATAATTATCCCACTTCCACTTAGGAACTTGCAGCTCTCTGGCGCCCCCCCTTACCCTCAGGTCAGTCAGGGAACTGCACCTAGGATAATTAGTCGCCAGATAGGTCACTTGGATGTGTGCTGGCTACTGGGCACGCTGCAGTGAGGGAATTATAATTACTCCGGGCCGCAGCCAGGCAATACTCTTATAAAACCCGCTCCGTCACTGCCAACGCCACCCCATAGGTCAACACTTTACACCCCTTCTTTTTAGCTGCCACCAGCTACGATTTACTTGGAACAATTTATCAAGAGGGTCCGTAGCAACCCCAAAACAGTAGCGTAGTACTTCAGGCACGTGCAAATTCGTTTATAGAGCAGGATAAACAAACTAATAATTTTATAGGTTTATTCCTTAAAAAAACAGGCAGTGCTTATACAATATAAAAAAGATGTAACAAGCTGAGACAATATCGTTATGTACAATATAGTTACAAAATAAACGGGATGAAAAATGAAAAGACTCACATGGTAGTTAGATCATATACAGCAAGCCAGGCTGGGGAAGGAGCCACACGTCATAGTTCATTTGCAGATCTCTTAGTCAAGACGTCACAGCAAGGAAAGACTCAGGGGGGGGGTCACTGCCAGACTTATACATGTGGGCTGCTGACCTCACAAAAGGGGATGGTTTTTCTGGCCACCTCCCAGGGACAGAAGTATGGTTCGAAGCTCTGGAAAGTCATAAGGACCATAACTCAGCGGGGAACTCTAGCAGAATAATGGCAGACCTATCAATGATCTTACTTTGAAATGACGGTTCCAATGAGCTCAAACTTGGGTGAAATAGCTCATGGGGCACCCGAGAATTCCATTTCTCGGGTTCTGTTGGAGTTACGGGTTCACCAGTACCACGGGAACGATGCCCGTCGGCGCATGGTTCAACACAGTGACTTTCGAGTTTCTGACGCAACTTCCCACCGTGTTATAAGCAAAAAGAATGAATCCTCATAATGGCTGACATGGAGGGACAGCACACGTGAAGACAATGGAGACCCCCTACGGTGAGGCGGGAAAACTCCAGTACTGGTAGCTTCAGATTACACTGAGCCTCAATGGGAGGGGGGAAGGGAAGAGCAGCTATGCACAGGCTGCTAAATGTAGTAGATGTCATCACACCTCCCCCCCTAAGAGGGCGCTACGGAGGCATGACCTCTCGGTAATCCGCCATGCGCACCTCAGCGGGTTCGCCACGTCGCGACAACCCATCAGCATTCCCATGATCGCTGCCTTTCTTGTGTTGTACGGCAAAATCATACTGCTGCAGGGCAAGGCTCCAGCGTAGCAACCTACCATTGGTTCCGGACACTGTGTGCAGCCAGCTCAGAGGGTTGTGGTCGGTGACCACCTTGAAGGTGCGCCCGTACAGGTAGGGCTGCAAACGTTGCAGTGCCCAGACCATGGCCAGGCACTCCTTCTCGATGGTGGAGTATGCCACTTCCCTTGGCAGAAGTTTCCGGCTCAGGCACAACACGGGGTGCTCCTGGTTCCCCGAATCAACCTGGCTGAGTACAGCACCGAGGCCAAATTTGCTGGTGTCAGTCTGTACCAGGAATGGCCGACTGCTGTCGAGGCTTTCAACACTGGAGAGCTGCACAGGGCTGTTTTCAAGGCTCGGAATGCCTCCTCACAGCCATCTGTCCAGCTGACTGTTTGGGGTAGACCGCCCTTGGTGAGGTCCGTCAAGGGTTTTGCAATGGCGCTATAGTTCGGTACGAAACGCCTATAGTACTCTGCAGTGCCCAGGAAGGACTTCACCTGCTTTTTGGTCCTGGGGGTGGCCAAGACACGATCGCATCCACTTTCTCGGGCTCTGGACTCATGGAACCCCCACCTACCCGGTGCCCCAGGTAGTGGACCTCCCTCATGCCCATCTGGCATTTTCCCGGCTTGATGGTCAGACCTGCCTGGTGAATACGCTTGAGCACCTCCTGGAGATGCTGAAGGTGTTCCTCCCAGGTGGAACTGAAGACTGCAATGTCGTCCAGGTACGCCACAGCGTACTCCTCCAGTCCCTGAAGCAGGTGGTTGACCATCCGCTGAAAAGTGGCAGGGGCATTCTTCATGCCGAAAGGCATGACCGTGGACTCGTACAGTCCAAAAGGGGTGATAAAGGCGGATTTCTCCTCCGCCGCAGGGCTCAGGGGAATCTGCCAGTATCCCCGGCTCAAATCCATGATGGATATGTACTTGGCATTCGCCAACCGCTCCAGCAGATCCTCGATGCGTGGCATTGGGTGCGCATCAGAGGTAGTGATGTCGTTGAGCCCCCTGTAGTCCACGCAGAACCGGGTGGTCCGATCCTTTTTTGGCACGAGAACTACAGGTGAGGCCCACGCGCTTTTGGACGGCCGGATCACCCCCAGCTGCAACATCTCATGGATCTCCTGGCGCATAATCTGCTGCACCTCCTCAGAGATCCGATAAGGGGTCCGCCGTAACGGGGCGTGATTCCCGGTGTCCACCTCGTGGACTGCCAACTTGGTCCTTCCGGGTCGGTTAGTGAACTCGGCCCTGAAGGGTTCCAGAGTGGTCAGCAACTGCAACCGCTGGGAGGCGGTTAGCGAGGCATTTACCTCCATGTCCTCAATGGACCCATTGGCCTGGGCTTGGGCCAGCATGTCCAGGAGGGGATCCTCCTCCCCGTCCTCGGGCAGGTTGCAGACCGGTAGGACGCAGGCTTCACGTTCGTGATGGGCCTTCATCATGTTGACGTGAAAGGCCTTGCGCCTACCCCGAGTGTGGTCAAGCGTGACCACGTAGGTGACTGGGTTGAGCCGTTGGTGCACGACGTACGGGCCTTCCCAGGCTGCCTGAAGCTTATCCTTTGGTACGGGTACCAGCACCCACACCTTTTGGCCCACCTGGTAGGTCCGCTCCCGGGCGTTCTGGTCGTACCAGTGCTTCTGGTCAGCCTGAGCCTGTGTCATGTTGTCATGCACCAACTGCGTCAAGGTCTGCATCTTGTCGCGGAAGCGCATGACATAATCCACGATGGACACTTCTGTGGGGTTTGGCTCATCTTCCCAGGATTCTCTTATCAACCCAAGGGGTCCCCGGACTCGCCTGCCATACAGGAGCTCAAAGGGGAGAACCCCGTTGAGGCCTGCGGGAATTCTCTGTAGGCAAACAGCAGGTGTGGGAGGTACCGCTCCCAATCGCGTCCCTGGGTCTCAACCAGCATGCGGAGCATCTGTTTGAGGGTACCGTTAAAGCGTTCACACAAACCATTGGTCTGTGGGTGATACGCACTCGATACCATACGCGTCACCTGCATTTTGCTGCAGAGAGCCTTCATTAGGCGAGACATAAATTGGGTCCCTCGATCTGTAAGCATCTCCCTGGGAAATCCTACCCGTGAAAAGATGGTCACCAGTGCATCCGCCACCTTATCTGCCTTAGTTGAGGACAGAGCTACTGCCTCCGGGTACCGGGTAGCGTAGTCTACCACAGTAAGGATGTATTGCTTTCCAGAGCGGCTGGGAACGGCCAGCGGGCCCACAATGTCCACCGCGATCCTCTGGAAAGGCTCCTCTATCACTGGCAACGGGATCAGGGGAGCCTTAAGAGCAGGCCCCGCCTTCCCCACTCTTTGACAGGTGATACAGGAGCGGCAGTAGTTAGTCACATCTGTCCCCATCTTGGGCCAATAGAAGTGTTGAGACAGCCGTGCCTTAGTTTTGCTGATCCCCAAGTGTCCAGCGAGTGGAATCTCATGGGCAATCCTCAACAACTCACCTCGGAACTGGTGCGGGACGACCAGCTGTTTTTCCCTCAACCACTCCTTTTGGGAATCTCCGGGTACTGTCTCCCAGTACAACCTTCCTCGTTCCCAGAACACCCTCTCCTTATCAGTCACGGAGGTGGGCGTCTCGGCGAGGTGCCTCAAGTTCTCCAGGCTCGCATCTGAGTGCAGAGCGGCCTGGAACTCCTGGCTGGAGGCAGCCAGAAGTGACGTCAGGGTTCCTTCCTCACTGGGACCCTCTGGGACCGGCTCTGGGTCCACCTCTGGTTCAGTCTCTCCTGTAGCGGAGGAGGGTCCAGATGGCAGGGCGCTACCTGCGATCCGGGCACTCTGACTGCGGGTGACAGCAGCTACATATGCAGTCTCCCCGGGGATTTCTATAGACCCATCAGCCTGCGCTGCTATGGGCTCTACCTCCCCATCCACCCCCAACACTTCAGGAGCAGTGCTACTTAGGGGCCAGTTACCTTCCTCGGTGGCACTGGTCAGTGTCATGGCGTCACCTTCCTCACGGTTCCCATGCACTTCCCCATTTCCTTGAGCACTGTCGTTTGCTCCTGCTAGGGGTTCCTCAGCCGTCTCACTCCGCAGAGCGACGGGGCTGAACGCTCCTGTACCTGTGGACACATCTACCACTTCAGAGAAAGGGTTAACAGGTTCAGATGGCACAGTTACATCACTATCAGCAGCATTCCTAGGGAAAGAAAGGTTATCAGTTGCATAATCACTTCGCAAAGGATTGGCAGGTAACACAATCAGTTTCCCATCATCATCAACATCAACATCATGGTTAACGTTAACCTTATTATCAGATTGGGGAGGGGTGTCAGGGACATAGCACGCGACCATCCTCCCCAGATCAGTCCCCAATAAAACATCAGTGGGCAGGTTTTCGGACACCCCCACTTCCTTCACCCCGCTCCCGGCACCCCAGTCAATGAAAACTCGGGCTATCGGCAAGGGGTAGTGGACGCTCCCAATCCCGGTGACAGTTAAGGTTTTCCCCGGAATCAACTCTTCAGGGGCCGCCAGTTCGGGTCGGATGAGGGTTCGTTCAGCCCCGGTGTCCTTGAGGCCTGTAGCAAGATGGGCCCCCACGCGGACGGGCTGCACGTTGTCATCAACCCTCCCCACCACACACCCACCAAAAGAACAGAGGCGTTGGGCCCGGAGGCCTTGGCTGGGGGGTTCTTCTGCCTCTCTGGACAGGTGGCACTGATGTGTCCTGTCCGTTTACAGGAGAAACACTGGCTGGGGTCTGATGTAGGCCTGGCGCTGGCAAAGGAGATAGTGCCTCCAGAGGGACGACTGGCAGGGGCACTGGGGTTGGTTGCAGGCTTATCCCCTCCCCAGCGGGCGGTGACGGGCTTCCGCACCTCGGGTTTCCGGTTGGCCTCATAGCTGTCGGCGATCCGTGCTGTTGTGACCGCGTCCTCCGGTTCTCGGTCCAGGATGAACTGTCGGACCTCAGCTGGGCACAGATGCAGGAACTGGTCTTTGATCATCAGGTCTTTCAGCTCCTCAAAGGTGTCAACTGACAGTCCATGGATCCACTGGTCAAAGTGGTTCCTGAGTCCTTGCACCACATCGCTATAACTGTCGTGTGGGCCACGTTGGAGGTTCTGGAACTTCTTTCGGTATACCTCAGGGGTTAGCTGGTACTTGGCAATCAGGGCCTGCTTGATGGCCTCATAGTCACTGTCTTGATCTGACGTGAGGGAAGCGAACGCCTCCAAAGCTTTGCCCTTTAGCCCGGGGGTCAAGTACCTGGCCCATTGGTCGGCAGGCAGCCAGTACTGTCTGCAGACTTTCTCAAAGGCCCGCAGAAAAGTGTCCAAGTCTCCGTCCTTTTCCAGCACGGGAAAGTGCTCCGGGCGGGGCTTCGGACTCTGAGAGCTGCTGGGTGTACCGCTCTGGGCTGTGGAGGGCATTGCCCCTTGTCTGAGCAGCTCCAGTTCATGGGCTCTCTGAGCTTCCCGCTCGGCTCTCTCAGCCTCTCGCTGGGCTTGGCGCTCGGCTATCTCAGCCTCTCGCTGTTTGGCCTCTCGCTGGTCGACTCTCTCTTGAGCTTGCTGGATCTGCTTCAGGCGTTCTTCCTGGTTGTCAGCGGAGAGTCCCTCCAGGGCCGCCTGCAAGTAAGGGTCCACCTCTCTCTGGGTGTAAGCAGTCAGGGGTTGGGCCTCTGCTCCTGCGGCACCACCTTGGCTTGGGCCGGCTCCTGCGCCCACCACGCTCCGATGCTCGCCCAGCTCCTTCAGGGCCTGGACCAGTTGGCTTTTGGTTCGGTTCGTGTGGACAAGGCCGTGGTACTTGCAGATTCCCACAAGAGTGTCCTTGCTCTGCTGTCCGTACCAACTTGCTCCTATTGTAGCCATGTTTGCCAAATAAAAGATAGGATAGAAAAACAAAGAGAAGGGAGGGGTAACCGCAAGTACACACAATTGTCTCAGGACTAATAAACACTGAGTCTGTTCTCCAAAACTTTAGTTGCAGGGTCCCTGAAGAACCGGGCAAGTTTTTTAGTGAATGGAATGATTGCTCAAACCAGATCACTAATGCTCTATAATCCCACTGCTCTGCCACCACATGTGATGAAACGGGCACACGGTCCGCCACACGGTAGCCCGGGGTATCACGGCTTGTGATCCCTCCGTGCCGCAAATGTGACGAAAACGCGCACACACACGACGGCTGCTGCCGTCCGACCCAGTAAACTGCAGGGATTTATAATTATCCCACTTCCACTTAGGAACTTGCAGCTCTCTGGCGCCCCCCCTTACCCTCAGGTCAGTCAGGGAACTGCACCTAGGATAATTAGTCGCCAGACGGGTCACTTGGATGTGTGCTGGCTACTGGGCACGCTGCAGTGAGGGAATTATAATTACTCCGGGCCGCAGCCGAGCAATACTCTTATAAAACCCGCTCCGTCACTGCCAACGCCACCCCATAGGTCAACACTTTACACCCCTTCTTTTAAGCTGCCACCAGCTACGATTTACTTGGAACAATTTATCAAGAGGGTCCGTAGCAACCCCAAAACAGTAGCGTAGTACTTCAGGGACGTGCAAATTCGTTTATAGAGCAGGAGAAACAAACTAATAATTTTATAGGTTTATTCCTTAAAAAAACAGGCAGTGCTTATACAATATAAAAAAGATGTAACAAGCTGAGACAATATAGTTATGTACAATATAGTTACAAAATAAACGGGATGAAAAATGAAAAGACTCACATGGTAGTTAGATCATATACAGGCAAGCCAGGCTGGGGAAGGAGCCACACGTGATAGTTCATTTGCAGATCTCTTAGTCAAGACGTCACAGCAAGGAAAGACTCAGGGGGGGGGGGGTCACTGCCAGACTTATACATGTGGGCTGCTGACCTCACAAAAGGGGATGGTTTTTCTGGCCACCTCCCAGGGACAGAAGTATGGTTCAAAGCTCTGGAAAGTCATAAGGACCATAACTCAGCGGGAACTCTAGCAGAATAATGGCAGACCTATCAATGATCTTACTTTGAAATGATGGTTCCAATGAGCTCAAACTTGGGTGAAATAGCTCATGGGGCACCCGAGAATTCCATTTCTCGGGTTCTGTTGGAGTTACGGGTTCACCAGTACCACGGGAACGATGCCCGTCGGCGCATGGTTCAACACAGTGACTTTCGTGTTTCTGACGCAACTTCCCACCGTGTTATAAGCAAAAAGAATGAATCCTCATAATGGCTGACATGGAGGGACAGCACATGTGAAGACAATGGAGACCCCCTACGGTGAGGCGGGAAAACTCCAGTACTGGTAGCTTCAGATTACACTGAGCCTCAATGGGAGGGGGGAAGGGAAGCGCAGCTATGCACAGGCTGCTAAATGTAGTAGATGTCATCACACACTGTGTGTTAGATTAGATTGTGAGCTCTGGGGTCAGGGATGATGGGAGTAGTGATACATTGTGTGATAGGAGATTAGATTGTGAGCTCCGGGGTCAGGGATGATGGGAGTAGTGATACACTGTGTGATAGGAGATTAGATTGTGAGCTCCGGGGTCAGGGATGATGGGAGTAGTGATACACTGTGTGATAGGAGATTAGATTGTGAGCTCCGGGGTCGGGGATGATGGGAGTAGTGATACACTATGTGATAGGAGATTAGATTGTGAGCTCCGGGGTCGGGGATGATGGGAGTAGTGATACACTGTGTGATAGGAGATTAGATTGTGAGCTCCGGGGTCAGGGATGATGGGAGTAGTGATACACTGTGTGATAGGAGATTAGATTGTGAGCTCCGGGGTCAGGGATGATGGGAGTAGTGATACACTATGTGATAGGAGATTAGATTGTGAGCTCCGGGGTCAGGGATGATGGGAGTAGTGATACACTGTGTGATAGGAGATTAGATTGTGAGCTCCGGGGTCAGGGATGATGGGAGTAGTGATACACTATGTGATAGGAGATTAGATTGTGAGCTCCGGGGTCAGGGATGATGGGAGTAGTGATACACTGTGTGATAGGAGATTAGATTGTGAGCTCCGGGGTCAGGGATGATGGGAGTAGTGATACACTATGTGATAGGAGATTAGATTGTGAGCTCTGTGGTCGGGGATGATGGGAGTAGTGATACACTGTGTGATAGGAGATTAGATTGTGAGCTCCGGGTCAGGGATGATTGGAGTAGTGATACATTGTGTGATAGGAGATTAGATTGTGAGCTCTGGGGTCGGGGATGATGGGAGTAGTGATACACTGTGTGATAGGAGATTAGATTGTGAGCTCTGGGGTCAGGGATGATGGGAGTAGTGATACACTGTGTGATAGGAGATTAGATTGTGAGCTCTGGGGTCAGGGATGATGGGAGTAGTGATACACTGTGTGATAGGAGATTAGATTGTGAGCTCCGGGGTCAGGGATGATGAGAGTAGTGATACACTGTGTGATAGGAGATTAGATTGTGAGCTCTGTGGTCGGGATGATGGGAGTAGTGATACACTGTGTGATAGGAGATTAGATTGTGAGCTCCGAGGTCAGGGATGATGGGAGTAGTGATACATTGTGTGATAGGAGATTAGATTGTGAGCTCTGGGGTCAGGGATGATGGGAGTAGTGATACATTGTGTGATAGGAGATTAGATTGTGAGCTCTGGGGTCAGGGATGATGGGAGTAGTGATACAATCTAATCTCCTATCACACAGTGTATCACTACTCCATCATCCTGACCCCAGAGCTCACAATCTAATCTCCTATCACACAGTGTGAGCTCTGGGGTCAGGGATGATGGGAGTAGTGATACACTGTGTGACAGGAGATTAGATTGTGAGCTCCGGGGTCAGGGATGATGGGAGTAGTGATACACTGTGTGATAGGAGATTAGATTGTGAGCTCCGGGGTCAGGGATGATGGGAGTAGTGATACACTGTGTGATAGGAGATTAGATTGTGAGCTCTGGGTCAGGATGATGGGAGTAGTGATACACTGTGTGACAGGAGATTAGATTGTGAGCTCCGGGGTCAGGGATGATGGGAGTAGTGATACACTGTGTGATAGATTAGATTGTGAGCTCCGGGGTCAGGGATGATGGGAGTAGTGATACATTGTGTGATAGGAGATTAGATTGTGAGCTCTGGGGTCAGGGATGATGGGAGTAGTGATACACTGTGTGATAGGAGATTAGATTGTGAGCTCCGGGGTCAGGGATGATGGGAGTAGTGATACACTGTGTGATAGGAGATTAGATTGTGAGCTCCGGGGTCAGGGATGATGGGAGTAGTGATACACTGTGTGATAGGAGATTAGATTGTGAGCTCTGGGGTCAGGGATGATGGGAGTAGTGATACACTGTGTGATAGGAGATTAGATTGTGAGCTCTGGGGTCAGGGATGATGGGAGTAGTGATACACTGTGTGATAGGAGATTAGATTGTGAGCTCCGGGGTCAGGGATGATGGGAGTAGTGATACATTGTGTGAACTTGCTCTCGGCGCTGGTTGCCCCCCGGAGACCCTTGTGTAGCTGTCTCTTACCTCTGGAGGACTCGCCTGCGCCGTGCTGTCACCGAGCAGGTGGAGGGAGACGCTGAGGAGGAGGACGCTCGGCAGCATGGTGTCGGTACAGACGTCCCACAACTCGCACGTCCTGCAGAACACGATGAGAGTTGTAATCCCAGTTACTAGAATATTCTGATCCCAGCTGTCTGAGATTGAGCAGCATATACAGGGGCCCGCGGCTGCTCTCACACAGGGGCCCCGCGGCTGCTCTCACACAGGGGCCCCGCGGCTGCTCTCACACAGGGGCGCTCTCACACAGGGGCCCCGCGGCTGCTCTCAACTCACAGGGGCCCCGCGGCTGCTCTCACACAGGGGCCCCGCGGCTGCTCTCACACAGGGGCCCCGCGGCTGCTCTCACACAGGGGCCCCGCGGCTCCCTGTACTGCGGCTGTCAGCGGTCACTCACCGTCCGGGGTCTCTGGAGATGTGACGGGGCAGTGCTCGCTGCGGACTCCTCTCCGGCACATTCCTGGCAGCCGCAGCCCGGCTCCTCCAGCGCAGTAAACAGCGGCCGCAACAAGACCTGTCTGTTAGAGCCGTGTCCGCAGAGCACTGCAACACACAGCTCCGCTGCAGAGCATCCCGCCCATCACCTGCAGAGCATCCCGCCCATCACCTGCAGAGCATCCCGCCCATCACCAGCAGAGCATCCCGCCCATCACCTGCAGAGCATCCCGCCCATCACCTGCAGAGCATCCCGCCCATCACCTGCAGAGCATCCCGCCCATCACCTGCAGAGCATCCCGCCCATCACCTGCAGAGCATCCCGCCCATCACCAGCAGAGCATCCCGCCCATCACCTGCAGAGCATCCCGCCCATCACCTGCAGAGCATCCCGCCCATCACCTGCAGAGCATCCCGCCCATCACCTGCAGAGCATCCCGCCCATCACCTGCAGATCATCCCGCCCATCACCTGCAGAGCATCCCGCCCATCACCTGCAGAGCATCCCGCCCATCACCTGCAGAGCATCCCGCCCATCACCAGCAGAGCATCCCGCCCATCACCTGCAGAGCATCCCGCCCATCACCTGCAGAGCATCCCGCCCATCACCTGCAGAGCATCCCGCCCATCACCTGCAGAGATCCCGCCATCATCAGCAGAGCATCCCGCCCATCACCTGCAGAGCATCCCGCCCATCACCTGCAGAGCATCCGCCCATCACCTGCAGAGAATTCACCCATCACCTGCAGAGTATTCGCCCATCACCTGCAGAGCATCCCGCCCATCACCTGCAGAGCATCCCGCCCATCACCTGCAGAGATCCCACCCATCACCTGCAGAGTATTCGCCCATCACCTGCAGAGATCCCCCCATCACCTGCAGAGCATCCCGCCCATCACCTGCAGAGAATCCCGCCCATCACCTACAGAGTATTCGCCCATCACCTGCAGAGCATCCCGCCCATCACCTGCAGAGCATCCCGCCCATCACCTGCAGAGCATCCCGCCAATCACCTGCAGAGCATCCCGCCATCACCTGCAGAGAATCCCGCCCATCACCTGCAGAGAATCCCGCCCATCACCTGCAGAGTATTCGCCCCATCACCTGCAGAGCATCCCGCCCATCACCTGCAGAGCATCCCGCCCATCACCTGCAGAGAATCACCCATCACCTGCAGAGTATTCGCCCATCACCTGCAGAGCATCCCGCCCATCACCTGCAGAGCATCCCGCCCATCACCTGCAGAGAATCCCGCCCATCACCTGCAGAGCATCCCGCCCATCACCAGCAGAGCATCCCGCCCATCACCTGCAGAGCATCCCGCCCATCACCTGCAGAGAATCCCGCCCATCACCTACAGAGTATTCCGCCCATCACCTGCAGAGCATCCCGCCCATCACCTGCAGAGCATCCCGCCCATCACCTGCAGAGCATCCCGCCAATCACCTGCAGAGCATCCCGCCCATCACCTGCAGAGAATCCCGCCCATCACCTGCAGAGAATCCCGCCATCACCTGCAGAGTATTCGCCCATCACCTGCAGAGCATCCCGCCCATCACCTGCAGAGCATCCCGCCCATCACCTGCAGAGAATATCACCCATCACCTGCAGAGTATTCGCCCATCACCTGCAGAGCATCCCGCCCATCACCTGCAGAGCATCCCGCCCATCACCTGCAGAGCATCCCGCCCATCACCTGCAGAGCATCCCGCCCATCACCTGCAGAGCATCCCGCCCATCACCTGCAGAGAATCCCACCCATCACCTGCAGAGAATCCCACCCATCACCTGCAGAGAATCCCGCCCATCACCTGCAGAGCATCCCGCCCATCACCTGCAGAGAATCCCACCCATCACCTGCAGAGTATTCGCCCATCACCTGCAGAGCATCCCGCCCATCACCTGCAGAGCATCCCGCCCATCACCTGCAGAGAATCCCGCCCATCACCTGCAGAGTATTCGCCCATCACCTGCAGAGCATCCCGCCCATCACCTGCAGAGCATCCCGCCCATCACCTGCAGAGCATCCCGCCCATCACCAGCAGAGCATCCCGCCCATCACCTGCAGAGCATCCCGCCCATCACCTGCAGATCATCCCGCCCATCACCTGCAGAGCATCCCGCCCATCACCTGCAGAGCATCCCGCCCATCACCTGCAGAGCATCCCGCCCATCACCAGCAGAGCATCCCGCCCATCACCTGCAGAGCATCCCGCCCATCACCTGCAGAGCATCCCGCCCATCACCTGCAGAGCATCCCGCCCCATCACCTGCAGAGCATCCCGCCCATCACCTGCAGATCATCCCGCCCATCACCTGCAGAGCATCCCGCCCATCACCTGCAGAGCATCCCGCCCATCACCTGCAGA